>MU227356.1:2007334-2020912 GCA_018584345.1 Thuja plicata
TTCCTTCACCCTAATTTGGTGATAACCACTTTTCAAATCTAGCTTTGTGAAGTAAATTGCCCCACCTAGGCAATCCATAAGATCCTCTATTCTTGGGATTGGGAATCTGTACCTTATTGTGATCCTAATTATAGCCCTTGAGTCTATACATAATCTCCACTTTCCCCCCTTCTTTGATGCTAAAACAACCAGGACTGCACAAGGGCTAATGCTCTTCTTGATCAAGCCTTGATCCAAGAGCTCTTGTACTTGTCTTGCTACCTCCAAGTTATGATCTGGAGTCAACTTGTATGCTACTTTATTGGGCAAGGATGCCCCTGTCACAAAGTCTATTTGATGACTTATAACCCTCTTAGGTGGTAGGGTTGCAAGAGTGCCATCACTCACAATATCCTTATATTTCTCAAGCAATACTTGCACTTCCTTTGGTAGTGGCTCCTTTATTGGTGGTTCCTCTTCCTTAGGTCTTAACAAAATAGCATAACCCTCTCCATCATCATCTTTGATGTCATTCACAAACTCCTTACCAATGCATAACATAATATTAGGAGTTTTATTCTGTGGTTCCTCATCCTCTAGTGAAGACTGAATTTTGAAAGTCTTTCCTCCTTTCTTGAATGTAATGGAGTTCTCTTTCCCATCATATACTACTCCATTATCAAATTTCCAAGGCCTCCCAAGAAGAAAATGAAAAGCATCCATTGGTAGGATGTCACAAAGCAATCTATCCTTGTATCCTGTTATTGAGAATTCTACCCATGTTTGTTCATTGAACAAAACACTCTGGCCTTTGTTGAGCCATGTCACCTTATAGGGGTTCACATGGGGTATTTTGGCTAGCTTAAGATTTACTACTACCTCATCTGAAATGATGTTGTCTATGGATCTAGAATCAACAATCACCTTACATACTTTACCAAGGATCTTACATCTGATTCTAAACAATGCCCTTTTATGCTTGGGCTCATCCTTGATTGGTTTCCTTATTAGTACCCTTCTAAACATTAAGTTCTCACTCATCTCTGAGTCTAGGTGGTCTACCTCTGGAGATTTGGCACTAGAAGTATCCTCATGTGCATATGCTACCCTCTTGTCACTGTTTATTGTAGAGGGTTTGTTAGGACATCTATAAGTTGGATGCCCTAGTTGCACACAGTAATAGCACTTCATAGTGGAAAAGTAATATCCACTCCTACCTCATTTTCCTCTGTCAGAACCCCCATTGTTATCCCTGCCTCTGTTATAGCCTCCTCTTGAATAGTTCTCAGTCTGCTACTTTGTCAATTTATTTTCTCCTTGGGATCTTTGTTCACTACCCCTTCCTTGGTAGCCTCCTCTTTGACCCCTCTAGTCTCTTCCTCTACCTCTATTATTGTTGTTTTTTCTTGAAACTAGAATCCCCTTCCTTCTTATTCTTCTCTTCCACCTTTATAGCCAATTGATGACACTTTTGGATAGTGGTAGGTGTCCATAGGATAATCTCCTCTTGGATGTTCCACTTCAATCCACCCAAGTATCTAGCCACTTTGATTGGCTCTTCTTCTTACAATTTAGACCTTAAACACAATCTTTGGAATTCCTCAATATAAGAGGCAACATCTAGGTCTTTTTGCTTCAAGTTTTGTCTCTTCCTATGGAGTTGTATTTTGTAGTCCCTAGGAGATAACTCTCCTTCAATTTGGTTACCATAGCATTCCAATTTTCTATTGGTTGCTTTCCCATGCTTACCCTCTCATCCTGAAGGTATTTCCACCAAGTCAAGGCTGACCCTCTGAGTCTATACTTGGCCACTTTAACCCTTTGGGTTTAACTTATCCCCTCACATTTGAAGTGATTATCCATTGCTTCAATCTAGTCCATAACTATCTCAATATCCATCTTTCCTCCAAATAAAGGTATCCCTTCCAAAGCTTTGCCACTCAATGCTTTTACAGCCTTCAAGAAAGGTTCCTCATTCAATACTAGGTTAGGTTCAAGAATGTAGCCTTCCTCCTCAATATTCTTCTTACCCTTACTACTAGATTTTGCTTCATATTCTTTCTTCCTAGTAGCATTTACTAGTTCTTCCATCTTTACTCTCATAGCTTCCAAGGTATCCTCAAGAAGTCTATTTTTCTCCTTTTTCTCCTCCATATCCTTGGCTATTTTTGCATTTGTCACCATCTTTGTAGAACCACAAGATTCCACTTCTGACATAAACCAATCTTCCCAAGTTTCTCAACTTGCTTTGATACCACTCTGATGTAGCAACCAGTCTTGCTCCTCCTAAGACCTCTTCTAGGGTCTCCTAGGTCACTCTATGACCTACTAGGGTTCTTTCACTAACCCTAGGCTCATGAGGTATCTTATCACAAGATCCTAAATCTTTCAATTAGTGCACATCAACAAGATAGGATTCAAACTCTGCATACTCCTCACTAGACCTCAAATTAGTCTTTCTTGCTCCATCTACAATATCTGATCCAATTGGATCCCAAAAATTTCCAAATTGGAAAGGTAGGATTCTAGGATGTCAAGAGGACTAATTCCAACCTTGACAATCTTTCTTGGATGAATAACCCTAAACGAGTTCCAAATTCCAAGGTAATTTCACCCAAAATAGGGCTACAAGCTTTAGGCCTAATTAGGCACTTTTTCTGCAATAACTCTTAAAACCTCCAAACAAGTATAAAAAAAAACTTCATATCCTAGTACCCTTAATCAAGATCCTAAGGCTTTTATAGGTCTTGACTCTTTGAGGTGTCTGTATAGTCCCTCTTACATTCATGCCTAAAATTCAGGGTTTTAGGTCTCTTGCACTATCTACACAAGAAATGAACTTTCTTGGCTAACAAAATAACTCCTCCAAAATCCTCCTTTGGTTTTGGAATCCTCCACAAACTCTCCTACCTTTCCCCATTCTTTGATTGAAGCTATGGATGCTTTAAATCCCATTAGCTAGCTCTGCAACCTTAGTGATCCCTAGCCATGCTTCTCTGGCTCACCTAGGGCATCACTTTAAAAATACTTACCATCACTTCTTGGGCCCCTCCTTCTATGTACACAATGTAAATGGAGTCTACTCTCATAATCCAAGAACCTGTGACCAAGCCACGGTGGAAAATGGAGTTAAGATCCCATTTGTTCACACTACTTGTTTCAGGATAGCGATAGTGTTGGAAACAAAACAATTTAGAGAAACAACTAAAACTATTTGATCTAATAATCTAACACCACAAAAAGTTATGAAATAACCTACATCACACTAAACAAAGCAAGGATAACTGTAAGAAACCCCCCCTTAGGAAACTATGTAAAATCTTGGCGAATCCTACACTATTTTAGGAGGAAAAAATTAATATTATTGGCGATATTTTAATTTGAAAGGATAAAATATTAATTATACTAGCAATTTTTTTTCAATCATATGAAAATTATGTAAAATTTGGTGAATCTTTCATTATTGAAGAAAATTGGTTTATCAAACTCGAAGGATAATTTTTCCCATTTTATCGGCGCAATTACCCTGCAAATTATTCAATGGGGGTTTGGGGGTAGCGCCCCCAAGACATGAACTAAAACTATTTTTAAGTAACCCTAAGTTTATTTTATACCGTCTGACATGAACTAAAACTATTTTTAATAAGTGTTGGATGATCCCAAATCAATGGCGTGAGTTCTATTTCGGGCCAAAGTCTTAAAGGACACAAAGATTCCACCAAAAGTCTCCAGAATAGAGACACGTCAGTCATCACACATTTCAAATCTATTTCGGGCCAAAGTTTTAAAAGACATAAAGTTCCATAGAAAGTCTTTGGAATAGAGACACATGTCAATTATATATGCGTAAACCGTACCTTAACCTTAAATTTTGACCACATATTGGTGAATATGCTTGTTAATTACGATAAGCTTTGGAAATTGTAGGCAAATTTTTTCAATTTACTACGTCCAAAAATTAGATTCGGGTGGCGATATTGTGAAAAAAAAGGATAAAAATACATAAACCGATAGGCGATGGGCCTGGGCATTTAACCCAAATTTATAAAGTTCAGGCGATACGGCCCACATGATATTCACATTATATTCACCAAATTTTGGGTCCCTGACATGAGAGATTTTCCAAATGGAGAATATTCACCACTAAAGTTTTCCCTAAAACAAAGCTTACAGAAGTTCTTTGAATCCATTCAATAACCCGATCACTTCAAAAAACCATAAACAGTCACTGTAATTGCTTCACACAGTCCGTACACAAAATAAATCTAACTTTCCAACCCTGCAAAAATCTCGAGGATGGTCTTATATAGTTGACCCTAACACTAGTTCATTGGTTTCAGATAGTTATCTAACCAATTCCACCGAAGATGCAAACTTGTCATGAAAGTTGTCAATATTGGCAATGACAACATTGACAACTTTTTGCAACTTTCAAGTTTGGTCTCCAAACTTGGTCTAACTATGCCCCAAACTTGTCCAATCCACCAAGTATGAGGAAAAAAAATCAAAAAGGACCTCTAGTCCCTTGCTTGGCTCATTTTGTTACAAAATGCCAAAAACACCTAATTGGACCTAAATGGAACTAAAGGTCACTAAGGACCTAATAAGACACTTCCTCCTACAAAAACTTCACACACTAGGACACTTGGTCCCTTTATTCACCTAGTGGTCTAGCTAGAACCATTACAAAAAAAAAAAAGGAGAAAAACCTAGGTTACATTTCCACAACTAGCCTACCTAGGTGCTCCTGCACCAGTTTATCCCCATGTATGTATTGAGGACCTTCAAGACCTTTCTAAATACATTTAGGATGTTACATGATATGTACTTGATGTTTAGATATATTTGGTTATTTATAATTTCTTCTATTAAGGTTACTTTTGATGAATCTTGCATCTCACTTAATGATTTAGGATATTTCTCATGATTACGTTGATTTATTATTAGTATCGATTATAGACTAACCCAATGCTCAAGATTCTAACCCTCATTATGATAATGCTACATTCTGTGTGTGTGTGTACATGATGTGTTTTAATGATTTAGGATGAAGTCGTAGTTACTCACGTAGATGAGGTCCACATGATGTACCAATCCCGATCATCTATCTGCAATGTATTTATTTTATATGTATATCAATGCACATGTATTTCTGCTCTGTGATGCAAGTTTGCAGGTACTGGGCATCGACTTCACCTGGCTTCATAGGTCTGAGTGTGCCCCAAAATCATCGATCATTGTTGTTGTTATAGAGACAGTACCAAGTCCTGCAAGATTGAGGCTACCTTTGATCCTTTTATCCTGGGTTGGGTATTCCTGTATTTGTTCCATGTTGTTGGATGGATCTTGTTATGTTAGTTTCAATTGTTTTAAGATTTATGTGCCCCAGGACTTTATGAGTATTGGTTTGTGTGAGTATTAATTATATTTAGTCTTGATGGAGTGCAATATCTCTTATTAAAGGTTAGTTTTAATATTAGTAAATTCTATGGAATTAAAATGCCTTATATTGAGTGTTATAAAATGTATTCATAAATGTATGTTCTTGTAACATACAAAATAGAGGTCACCAAAATGTAACATATAATAATGTGTAACATAAGAGATGTAACATTTGAAATATATGGGGAAAAGATAAGATATTCCTCTTCTATCCCAAGATGCACAAAGGAAAGATCCAAATTGATCAACCCAAAAAGGATCAATGCACAAATGAATCAATCATTTGGAAATGAGAGTAAAGAGGAAAGTCTTAAATTCCCCATTTTATGGAAAGGAATGTGTGATAGATTTAGAATGATTACAGATTTGAATTGAAATGGATAGGAGAAATGCACTAACCTTGAAATAATGTAGATCAAAGAATGTTATTTTCTTAGTTCTGTAGACTATTTTTGGAAAAAATGAAGTATGATCCAGAACTAGAACGCAGAGATGAACAAAACCCAAAAATATTTTTCCAATCTGATGTCTTATGAAAAAGGTCAACCTTGACCCATAAATGTCAACCCTAACCCAATAATGTCAACCTTGACCTGCACAGGTTCGACAGAAAATGTGTTTGCGGATCCCGAAAGTTTTCCAAAAAGGGTATCCAGATCTGGCCTCAAATCTTCAATCCTGAACCTGTACCTACAAGAAAAAGAAGTTTTTTTGTTGGGGGGAAGGGGTTTGCCTTTGTCAAACCCCAATTTTGGAATTAACCTCAAATAAATATAATTGAAATTGCAGAAGTAAACAAAGTAAATGTAGAAATTTACCTTGCTTGTAAAAGCCCTTATGGTTGATTCGAATCCTTGAGTCCACAAGTATGTATGCAAAAAATATGTAGAATGTAGAATGGTAGGATGTATTCAATCTCTTGCTTTTAGATCTCCAACACCAAGTCTTGAATGGGTTCTTGAATTTGGAATAGGCTTAGAAGAAGGTGGATGGAAAGATCACCAAAAGGGCACTAAGTGGCTTGAATCCTTCAATGGCCTCCCATGGATCTCTTTGAATGCTTGAAGGCTTGATGGTGGATGAATCCTTGCTTCAAATCTTTCTTTATTTCTTGCTTGAATCTTCACTTGATAATGTTTCTCAATTGCTCAAGGATGCATAGGCTTCAATAGAGGACTTAGAGAAAATGAGGGGAGAAAGACTCCCTTTTATATGAAATTAGGGAACAATCTTCTAAGGAGGCCAACATAGGATAATTAAATTACAATTAGACCCATGCCCCTAGAAGAGGACCAATATTAAATATAATTTAGGAATCGACGCTTCGGAACCTGAAACAGCTGACCTGGAAGCGGGAAAACACTTTTTGCAAAGACCGACATCCAAAAACTATGAGACCTCAAGATCTGGAACCTAGGTTAAGGTTGAGGTCAACCTTGACCTAGGTCAGGGTCGAGGTTGACATAGACCCAAAAGGTCAACCCTGACCTTGAAGCCCAGAATCACCAGTCTGCAATCCAGAATGCAGAAATTAGGCTGGAAAGAAGTGGAAAGAGGGACAGAACAGGGGGAAAGCCAAGTCTAACTCAGGAACCCATTCTAGGTTCTTTATATGACCCCAAACCACTTACTCAGAAGGCTAAACAAGTCTATAATGGAAGTGCTTCCATTTTTTGACTATACATTTAGCCCCCACTTTAGCAAGAGTATGGACTCAATGCAAAATCTTGGTAAAGGAGAACATAGAGAAAGGACAATCTTATTGGAATCAAAAGGGACAAAGAAATCCTTAAGACCCCAGGAACCTAACTCTTTATCAACCCTAAGATCACGATAAGAGAGACATCACTGGTCAGAGAGAGAGAGAGAGAGAGGAGTGGTTAGCTCACCCAGTAAGATGTGTGTATGTCACTGTGAACCACAAAAAAAGGATAGGATGGCCCACCAAGAAAGCACTTGATAGTCACCCTATAAAGTTGTGCACCTTTTGGTGGCTTTGTGCATGTATGTAGTGCATCTTCTGACGGATTTTATGAAGTACCCATGGATCCATATTCTTATATCACCATGGAATACATTTGTAAAATGTGTATCTCTTTAGGATTTAGCAACTTATGTGTGTTACCTTCTGAGGAGTTAGCATATTGAATTGTAATTGAATGCGTATCTCTTCAAGATTTAACAACTTATGTGCGTTACCCTCAGAGGATTTAGCATGTTGCAAAACAAAATGTTAGAACAAAAATGCATAATATAAAATGAGGGAGGCCGTGTATATTCCCCCCTCCTTAATATGGAAAAGTACATACTATTTTGACATGTCAAGGAAAGAAAAGAACAAGTATAAAGCCTTCTTCAACAACAAGACAATATCCATAGACAACACCCAGTCCAATCCAAGAAGGTCACAACTCCTATGAGGCCATGGAAGGGATGAATGAAAAAAGATATCATGCAAGAAGTGAAAAAGTAACCCTTGTGAGGGATAGCACAATATTCAGTTTCCAAGGTGAGAGATTTATCAACCATGGAAACCCAATGTCAAATAATGAAATAGGTTGTGATCAAGGACATAGATCCTCAATGCAAACCAAAATGTTCATGTACGATTGGATATCACATAATAGATAGATACTGCTTAACCAAGGGAAAAGTGAATCCTGGAAAGACAAAAAAGAAGGAGATGGCATCCTTGCCCCCCAAGCATAGGAATAAGGATGAAAGGGGACCTATTATATTGCTCACAATACTATGCAAGACAATGAGGCCCCAAAGATTAGGCTAACATTTTTTACATAATGTGGAGTTCCATAATAGGAACATAAATGTTATTTAGAGAAAAGAGGATTGAAATACAACTCATTGCCAGATGATATATAAATAATATTATTATCAATGAGATGCCTAATCTTATAATGTAAAGCATGACATTCATTAGTAAAGTGATCATGAAATCTATGATAGAAACAAAAAGGAAGAGTCTTCAAGTGTGGACTACATTTCTTTTTGTATTTAGGTCTAGCAATCATCTTAGCATGAAGGATTTTAGGCAAAAGAACTTCTTGGTCAAATTCCTTCATAGGTTCATCATGTTTTGAAGTGTTATTTAAGATGTTGTTATTGATGTGTTGTTGAGTATTAAATCCCAATCCATAAGAATTCTCATGCCCCCCATTCTGTAAGGGCATTTGAATTCCCTGTTTATGCTTACCACATCCTTGACCATGAAATCCTTGTTTAACTAGTAAATGATAACCATGAGCATAATGAGAAGCCATATCAGAAGGATTCAATGGAACTTCAGTAGTCACTATGTCATTGCTAGTAGGTTTGATAGATTCAGAGTGGGTAGAAGCAGTGACAAAGTTATTATGAAGGTAATGAGAAGTAGAAGCAAAGACTCATTGTTCAAACTCTCTTTGTTGCTTCATAAAATCAAGATCAGAAACCTTATATTCTTCAATAAAGGTAGGATTAAAATTCAAGGTTCCCCAATCATCTCTAGGAAGAGCATTAGAGGAAGAAGGATTACTATTAGGAATAGGAGTATTGTGGGTTTGAATATGCAAACAAGGATTTGGCGCATCATCTGCATGAAGTGTATACACCATGTTGTTGTGAATAAATTTGACTTTATGATGAAGGGTGGAAGGAACAACATGTATCTCATGCAATCAAGGTCTACCCAAAAGTAATTTATAATGAAGAGGTCTATGCATAACATGAAAAGGAGTATTCAAGATAATTGGACCTACTTTGATAGGTAAGGTAATGATTCCCAAAGTGTTCTTATCAATGTTATCAAAGCCACGTATAGGATTATTATCAGGTTGAATAGTTGAAAGATTGGATTTAATTGATTTGAGCATGTCCATGCTACAAATATTAAGCCCAGATCCATTATCAATCAAGGTCCTACGAATGATACTCTTATTGATAGTAACAACATCCATGAGGGCATCATACTGCTTCTAAACTTCTTGAGAAGGTAAATCCTTTTGATTAAATACAATGTCAGGAGGACCCAGGTAACATGCATGCATTGTAAGAAGGAATTGATGTTCTTTTGATTAGGAGGTGGAGTGGAAAGAGTTTCTAGAGCTTTTTGCAAGGCTTCATGGTAGGTAGGTGAAGTTTGAAGAAGATCCCATACAGAAATCTTGGCAGGGGTATTGCACAATTGGTTTATCAAATCATACTCCATGCTAGGAAGACGGGGTGGAGGAGGAAGAGTGGGTTGAGAAGGTGGTAAAGAAGCAAGAACCACCAGATTAGGTTGAGGGTTATTCCTTGTATGATAGGTGTGAGCTATCAAATCTTGATCATTGAAAGATTCTAAAGACTCCATAGGTTTACCTTTCATAGTAATGCGAGGACAACCTTTAATAGTCAACAGGGGTTTAAGATAAACCATGTTAGTTATCTCAGCACTACAAATAGATTCACAAGAAGGAAGAAAAGAAGACATCCTAAGAGGAGATGAGGTAGGATCTTGATTCTTCATAAGATCATCACTAAGAGGAAGAGCATTAAGGGAATTCATATCATTCTCCACTAATGCCTCATGAATAGAAGGAATCCCAAATGGAGGTAAAGCATCTATAATGTCTCCGTCTTTCTCTAAAATGTCCACATAAGAGGAGTGTGTTTTAGAAAAAGAGTCACCATCATGTATGAAGATGTCATTCATTAATAAATCACCCTCTTGTATCAAGTCATCTTCACAAGGAGGGGATAAATCAATGTCTTTATCCAAGGATTCATCTGAAAGATTAGAATCATCCATAATGGCTTCATGAGGAAGAGAGTAATCAACATCCAAATCCAAAGGTTCATCCCAAATAGGAGGATTATAATCCCTATCAATAAAGTACATTGTAAAAGGTTTGGAAAATACTTGAAACAACTTGTGGAACATGATAACAAATTAAGAAATGCATAGAAAATAGATCTAGATATATCCCAATGCATTCAAATGAAATTATGATGAAAAATGTAAATGTTTTTGTATTTTTAAAGTAAAATTTGTGATTTTTATTTATTTTTGACATATAAAAGCAAGAGCATAAAAGAAATCTACTTTTAAATGCATGTAAGATCTAACAAAAGATGCAAATCTAACACCAAAAAGAAAGTGTTTTCTATCACGGGTTCACCAAAATGTAACATATAATAATGTGTAACATAAGAGATGTAACATTTGAAATATATGGGGAAAAGATAAGATATTCCTCTTCTATCCAAAGATGCACAAAGGAAAGATCCAAATTGATCAACCCAAAAAGGATCAATGCACAAATGAATCAATCATTTGGAAATGAGGGTAAAGAGGAAAGTCTTAAATTCCTCATTTTATGGAAAGGAATGTGTGATAGATTTAGAATGATTATGGATTTGAATTGAAATGGATAGGAGAAATGCACTAACCTTGAAATATTGTACATCAAAGAATGCTGTTTTATGAGGTCTGTAGACTATTTCTGGAAAAACTGAAGTATGATCTGGAACCAAAACGTAGAGACAAAAAAAACCTAGAAATATTTTTCCGATCTGATGCAGTCTTATGAAAAAGGTCAACCTTGACCCATAAATGTCAACCCTAACCCAATAATGTCGACCTTGACCTGCACAGGTTTGACAGAAAATCTATTCGTGGATCCTGAAAGTTTGTCGAAAAGGGTATCTAGATCTGGCCTCAAATCTTCAATCTGAACCTGTACCTGCAAGAAAAAGAGGTTTGTTTGTTGGGGGGGTCAAGTTTGCCTTGGTCAAACCCTAATTTTGGAATTAACCTCAAATATATATAATTGAAATTGCAGAAGTAAACAAAGTAAATGCAGAAATTCACCTTGCTTGTAAAAGCCTTTGTGGAGGATTCGAGTCCTTGAGTCCACAAGTATGTATGCACCAAATATGTAGAATGTAGAATGGTAGGATGTCTTCAATCTCTTGCTTTTAGATCTCCAACACCAAGTCTTGAATGGGTTCTTGAATTTGGAATAGGCTTAGAAGAAGGTGGATGGAAAGATCACCAAAAGGGCACTAAGTGGCTTGAATCCTTCAATGACCTCCCATGGATCTCTTTGAATTCTTGAAGGCTTAATGGTGGATGAATCCTTGCTTCAAATATTTCTTTATTTCTTGCTTTAATCTTCACTTGATGATGTTTCTCAATTGCTCAAGGATGCATAGGCTTCAATAGAGGACTTAGAGAAAATGAGGGGAGAAAGGCTCCCTTTTATATGAAATTAGGGCACAATCTTCTAAGGAGGCTGACATAGGATAATTAAATTCCAATTAGACCCATGCCCCTAGAAGAGGACCTATATTAAATATAATTTAGGAATCAACACTTCGGAACCCGAAACAACCAACCCAGAAGCGGGAAAACACTTTTTTTAAAGACCGACATCTAGAAACTGTGAGACCACAGGATCTGGACCCTGGGTCAAGGTCAAGGTCGACCTTGACCTAGGTCAGGGTCAAGGTTGACCTTGACCTAGGTCAGGGTTGAGGTTGACATAGAACCAAAAGGTCGACCCTGACCTTGAAGCCCAAAATCACCAGTTTGCAGTCCAGAATGCAAAAATAAGGCTAGAAAGAAGTGGAAAGAGGGACAAAATAGGGGGAAAGCTAGGTCTAACTCAAGAACCCATTCTAGGTGCTTGATATGACCCCAAACCACTTACTCAAAAGGCTAAAATAGTCTATAATGGAAGTGCTTCCATTTTTCGACTATACAGTTCTATAATAATAATGTTTATATGGGTATATGTACACACACACACACACATATTAGTGAAAGAATTAAATAATTATGTGTATTTATAATTGTTGCCCCACTTTTCATCCTGTACCCATGCTGTCAAAGTGGAGGATTTTGGAGTCATGTCTGGTCAGTCTGGTCAGTCTGAGTCTAAGTCTAAGTCTTTCCTAGGTAGGCTATCTTTGTCGGGTTTCCCTGTAATTACCTTTCCTTCTCTTAGCCGGGCGGGTTGTTCTGAGGTCTTTTCATATTTGGGTAAGTTGTAGATCCCAACCCGGAAAAGATTTGTGCTCTAATTGATGTTCTTTCTCAGGCAGAGATCGAAGACTGGTATGGATCGATTCTACAGGTCTCAACGATCCTAATACAACAAACGGCGAGAAATTTGGTTAAGAAATGAGCGAGAACAAGCTCGGCGGGATTTCAGAAATCATCTTCTCCATGGCGGAATTCTACCTAAGAAAGTGACTTTCCACAAAGGCAGAATTTTACACTGTGTGGGTTTCACACCTCTCGGGTATTTTTCGAAAAGAAGAAATTTACACTTTGCGGGAATCGCACCTCTCAAGTGATTTTCCGCAAAGAAGAAATTTACACTTTGCGGGAATCGCACCTCTCAGGTGATTTTCCGCAAGCTTAGTTATAATGAGGTGGGCCCGATTTATTACAAAGGAATATTATATTATTGTTTTAAGAGAGAAAATAAAGCATGTGCTTTAAGTGGAGACCCCCTTTTC
The DNA here is from genome assembly GCA_018584345.1 of Thuja plicata. Lineage (NCBI taxonomy): Eukaryota > Viridiplantae > Streptophyta > Pinopsida > Cupressales > Cupressaceae > Thuja > Thuja plicata. The sequence continues at coordinate 2,020,259 of MU227356.1, forward strand.
CAATTTTCCGCCAAGGAGAAGCTCCAGTCTCATTTTCCGCAATGAAGAAGCAGATGTGGTATTTTCTGCCGAAAGCATTCAGTTCAGGATTTTCCACCAATTGCATTAGAGGCTCAAGTTCAAGATAAAGATGAGGATTCTTGATACCATTGGAGGTTGAAATCGAAACTGAATAGCATCAAACATGTGAAAGACATAAGCAGTTATTTGACTCCGAAGCCCAATGGATTGGATTCGACAGATGTCTCTAAAGAGAAGATGAAAGATTCAAATTGAAGTGTCACAGTTTGATTGATGCTTCTGCACATGGCCATGGAAGAGCTGCCAAAGCTTATCAGACAAAGATGGAAAGAGGAAAGGAATCCAAATGATTTAACTTCCCCTGTTCTTTTCCGTTTCTCTTCCTCTGCAATTAGTTAGCAACAGAAGTGGTTTCTGGCCATCTGTCAGTTAGAGGGAGATGAATCGATTAAACTTCCTTTGTAACGGTCATCCCCTGGCTCTATATGTATGAATTTGAAAGATTAATGAAAGGTTGGAAAATTTTTGGTGTGGAATGCTTGATGTTGTAGAGACAATTGAAGGTGTTTTATGTCAATTATTTTTTGTTCCAGTTAGTTAGATGGTTCTTTCTTTTAGTCTAAGTTGCATTAA
>MU227356.1:2044907-2094775 GCA_018584345.1 Thuja plicata
TTCAGTTGTCATTTGGTTTAGGTTTTAGTTTTCTACCTAGGATTAAAAATAAGTTTTCTAAACTAAATTACAAATTAAAATTTAAAACTAAATATATAACAATTTATTTTAATTATATTTAAAAAAATTATAAACATTAAACAGAATATACAATTTTTAACATTAAACTAATTAAAAATAATAATAAAAAATATTTTTAATAAAAAAAAAATAAAAACAATAATATGTACCTAGAAAAATGGTAGCAGGGGAGTCGGTGGTAGCTCTCAAAAACTATAAACATTAAAGACAATATACAATTTTTAATATTAAACTAATTAAAAACAATAATAAAAAAGATTTTTAATAAAAAAAATAATAAAAACAAATAAAAAACAATAATACTTACCTGTAGGAGGAAAAATAGCAGCAGGGGGGTCGGTGGTAGCTCTCAAAAATGGGTACCCGTTCAGATAGAAACGTGATCCCGTTTTGCAAATTGTGAAAATGATTTGCAAAACGGTTTAAAACAAATTTTAAATACTTTTCAAAAATGGGCACCCGTTTTTTAAAAATGGGTGCCCGTTTTGCTACAGGTACCCGAACCAAAACGGGTGCCCGTTTTGAAAATGGGCACCCATTTTATATTTACGGCTCGGGCACCCGAACCATAACAGGCACCCATTTTTTAAAAAATGGGTGCCCGTTTCTGGTTGCCAATTTTTTTTGGCTGTGGACTTTCACGAAATTGGCACTCAACTTTGTGCTTGCACCCGTACCATTATCTGTTGTTTAAAATCCAGAGTTGTAAAGAGTTGTGAAGAGTTGAATATCTTTCTAGATTAGGTTTACCCACCTTGGTTTGGCAGAGCCAGAAGTGTAGAGGGTAGTATTGTCCCTATAGTTGGTCTAGTTACCTTAAGATCCTCCATATTTGGATCTAACCACTCTTAAAATTAGTCTAAGGTATATTGGCATCTTTCAAAGCATAAATTTTTTTAAACATCAAAAAAATGGTGACTCTGCTGGGGAGTTGACCTTTGAAAGAAGAGAGTTACTTTTGGTTAGCCTTCGGTTGTAATCCTTTGTCTTGTGAATTTCCTCATTTAAAGTTTTCATATAAGCTAGTGTTGTATTTTCCCAACTTGTTTTTGGTGGTGACTCGAAGAAATTTCTGCAGCAGTGCTGAGTAATACTTATTATTTTATACACATTTTCTGAAAATGAATACTAGATCTAGAGTGAAATAACATCCTGAAGATAAATTGGAAGGTGGACTTCCAACTACTTCTAGGTTTGGTCATCTTAGGAGAGAAAAAAAGAACAAAGATAATCCATCTCCTTGAAGACAAGAGGAGGACACTAGGAGAGAATATTCAATCCAATACAACCATGAAGGAAATACATTAGAATATGAAGAGGCTCCATAATTGGGATTGGATACATATGGAAATTACATTTCTCCTTATGAGAGAGAGGAAGTGGGATCTAGCACCACTCTCCTAGACTCTGAAGATTCCTCTGAAGAACTTTATGCAAAGGAGAGACTTGTTAAAAGGCAGTTGACCATCACATAACAAAAGAAAAAAGAGAGGGCCAATAAGAAAAGACAAGATCATATCAGAGATGAAAAATTGAAAGGCAATCATTGAAACATCAGAAAATAAATCATGTTGAAGAACCTAAGAAGGATGAAGAGAAGCTTTTCACCCACCGAAATATTAATACTCAAAGTCCTAAAGATAAGGGAAAGAAGAAGATGATAGGATTTGAAATAAATAAATATGAGAGTCACAAAGTTCCAATAGATCAAATATCTAAATCAGACATTGGTCTTGAGAAATATAGAAGGGAGAGAGAGATCATGTCCATAGAGCTTGAGAGAGAAGAACTCAAGGCTGAGCCTTTAGAGATGAAGAAAAAGATTGATTTTATTAGGCAGTCTTCTAGACCTTATCATGCTGGTGTTGGGATTTCTGCAACATCAAATGCTAAAGCATCTACTTCCAAGACTAATGATCCATTCCAAAGGAGACTAGTTCATGAAAAAAGGTACATACTATTTTCTTTTATTGGTATCACTAGTTATTCTAATACATTTCCAAATGAAATTGGGGATAAAATTCCTAGATTTGTTGGAAATAATGTCATCACATGTGAGTAACATCTAAATAAGTTTACACATACAATGGATGATTATGACATTATACTTGAGGATGTAATTATGAAGCTTTTTGTTTGCCTCTAGTGGAGGATGCTAGGGATTGGTTTAATGCATTACTTCATGATTCAGTGGGATCTATGGATGAACTAAAAGATTTCTTTAAGGGTCAATATGGTGATAAGACTAATAAAGGATTCTTTTTGAATGAATTTAACAATATCAATAAAAATTTGAATGAGGGAGTTGTTCATTTCAATACAAGATTCCAAAAGGCTATACATAGGATTCTCCAAAAAATGAGGCTTGATGATGAGGTGTGTCTTGCTTTCTATTTAAATTCTTTTGATTCTAAAATGGGATATGTTCTTAGAGAAAAGAATCCTAGAAGCATTAGTGAAGCCTATAAGACAACTATTAACATAGAAATAAATAGAAGAGTATCATGAAAAATGGGTAAAAGGGAATATGTGAAGCTTACTAGGATAAATCAAAAGGAGTAAAAAAATAAGAATAATCAAGATCCCAATAATAATAGGACATCTTATAATAGTTATAGTTAGAAACCAAGGATACACAATTTTCCCTATAATACCCAATGGAAGGATGAGAAACCTATTATCCCACAAAGGAAAGACAACCCTGATAATAAGACCCTTGGTGCTCTGCAAAGAAATTATGTTAACATGTGTAATGATTATTATTGGCGTAAATCTTGTCAGTCCCCACACAACCTTGATTATTGTACTATTGACTCAAATGTATATGCAAGTGAGGAAAAAAGAGAGGAGGAAGATGAATTGTATGATGATAGTGGTTGTGCTATGACATACTCATCTCCATGTCATAAAGTAGATTCTAGTGATGAAATTGAGAATCATGATGTCTCTGGCTCACGAAGCGGAGTAGAAGCATATTATCAACAAGTTTTTTCTGATGAAGAAGGATTTGATAATATAGGATGTAATGCTCATAATAGTAAGGAGTCTATAGTGTTGAGAAAGCCTTCTAACAAGGAAATATCATAGATTTCAGGTGATCTGGTTACCAAAGAAAGAAGTAATTATGATTTTAGAAATAGAACAGTTAGTGGAGCATAAAGAAAACCAGTTACTTTTATCTTCAAGGAGACCAAATCAGATAATAAACACCTTCAAGGAAAATTTGCTGAGGGTGTAAGTAAGTTAAAGGTTAGGAATGTAAACAAATCAAATGGTTTAAACATTGTATATAAAGTAAAATTAAAAACACCAAAAACAAGTTCTCCCCCTCGTCAAATGGACAACAAGAAATCAAAGCAAGAGGACAGAACTTTGGCCATTCAAGTTGAGGATGGTAATCTTGGTATTGAGAAACAATAATTCTCTGATGAAAATTACAACCCTGTTGATATGGGGTAGGTTTTATCACTGATCACCATCAAAGTCCCATTTTTTGAAATGATGAGGATTGAGGAACATAAGGAGAAGGTCCTCACATTGGTAAACGGTGTTTCTTCCACAAGAATTCATAAACCATGAGGTGTTGAAAAGGTGAAAAATGTACAAGATAAATAAAAAACAGAGGGAAAAGAGTCTGAAGAAATGATTTGAAAGATCCCTCAGATTTATTTGAATACAAATCATGTAAATACTCCTTTAGGAGCTTTTGATCCCTTTTTATTGACTCTAGTTATTAATGGTAAGATGCTAAAACATTGCATGATAGACTCAGGAGCATCTACCACTATTATGCCTGCAGAGATACTAAAGTCAATGGGATTACAAGTTGATACTCCTCAAGGAAGGTGTTAGGCAATGGATTCAAGAGAAATCCCTGTCATTGGTACTATTAAGGCTTTTCCTTATAGGTGGGCTACTTATCTTGAAAAAGTGCTGACAATGAACATCCTAGTGGTTGATATTGCTCCCCAGTGTGGAATGTTGTTATCTAGAAAATGGAATTATTCAATGGGAGGAAGTATTCAATATGATCTATCTTTTTCCAATTTCAATATTGCTGGTAACATAGTCAAGGTGTCCCATAAAAATAGGACTCCTCACATGATTGAGGAAAATGAAGATGATAGTATAAATTGTTTCTTGGATAATGATATTGGATCTTTTAAAGTACAAGATATAGGGGTTGAAGAAAGAGTTCAACCTATGCTTTTATCTAATGAAAAAGACAAATTAATTGACCAATATGATTTGTGGACCATGTACTTTGATGGAGCAAGTTCTAAGGAAGGAACTCATGCAGGAATCTTACTGATAGCTCCTACTGGTAAGACCTTCAAGTTTTCTTTACAATTTTGTTTACATGCACAAATAATGTTGCAAAGTATGAGGCTTTGTAAATACATTTGAGATTAGCCTCAAAACATGAAATAAAAAGTCTCGGAGTGATTGGAGACTCTGAATTAATAATATCTCAGATTAAGTCCAAATATATTTCAAAAAATCAGAGACCCAAGCATTATAGAAATGTTGTTTGGGATGAATTGGAAAACTTTGATGCATTTGGTATTGATTGGATAGATAGAGGTTAGAAAAAAATGGCAGATTTTCTAGCAAACATTTCTTTAAGACTTGAGGATATCACATTTGCAGGAATGTCTAAAATAGAGATTCGATCTAGGCCTTCAATACCAGATAATGTTGAAAACTGTCAATTTTTTGAAGATGACTTAGATATTTTGAGATTTTTAAATTGTGAAGCAAACTTTTTAAACAAGGAAATGGATTTCAGTGGATATATGGAAAACTTGAACAATAAAGATACCATTTTTGGTAAGGAGGTTCTTCAATTGAAATCAAATAGAGTTCCAAAAGGGCTAGTTATTCTTGAGAAAGCTTTTGATAATAAAGACAAGTCTTTTTTCTACAAATATTGTAAGAAAAATTGAAGATTTAGAAGAAATAAATATAGGAACAAATGAGGATCCTAAGAATGTATATGTTGGTAAAATGTTATCTCCTAAAATCAATAAGTTATTGGTTGATCTTATCAGAAAGTATAGGCATGCTTTTGCATGGTCCTGTGATTATTCGAAGGCCTATAGAGAAGATTTGTTTCAACATGAGATTCCTTTAAAAGAAGGAACTAAGCCTTTCAGACAAAAAATGAGACCTATCAATCCTACTTTGGCACCAAAAATATAGGAAGAATTAAAAAAGGATGAGAGATGTTGGGATTATAAAAACCATTAGACATTCCACATGGGCATCAAATTTGGTACAAGTGAGGGTATATGCTAAATTTGGCCTTGTTTCTTAGCCATACACTTCAACATAGTCCTTGTTCATCAGCCACATACATAAGTGAATATGAGTTATTCATCCTACATGCCTGTATGATTCGACGTATTGCCTTCTATCTAGATGGGGTTTCGAATAGCTCTCAGAACGAGAGTCTCACAACCATAGACCAATCTAAGAATGAATGATTTTTCTCCATGAATATGATGCAATGTAATTCAAGATTAATCTAAATGATATTGAAAGATGCAAGATTATTCTAAGAATTGAAATGAGATTAAACTAAGACATGATTGTAATACAATTAATCTAAGAAATTGACATTAATCTATTGCAAATGATAGCTAAATGTAAATGAGATTATCAACTAAAATGAAGCAACAATTCTTTGTTTTAGCAATGCATATTTTCTCAGGGGCTTGGAATGAGAAATGGGAGTTCTTTTATAGACTGAGAGACTGCTCAAAATAGAAAGTTTCCTTTTTGAAAATAAAATAGATAGAAAAGCCAGTTCAAAGTAGAAAACTTCATTTAAAAGAAAACAATGATCTTCTTTCTCTTTGCTTTAACTGTTTTCTTTTTTATTTTAACTATTTTCTTTCTCTTTAAAGCATAGTTAATTCAAAGTTTCCATGTTTGAATTGAAGAGAAGATTTTTGAGAGAATATTTAATTAAATAAATAAAGTATGACCTCATAAATATGTTTTTCTTAATTATCTGAATAATTAAATTCAATTATTGAAATGAGAATATTTATTTAATAATTAAATATTATTTAATTCATTTTCATGTGTTTTAGCTAAAAGGGGTGAATTTAATTTAATTAAAGTGCTAGGACTTTATAATTAATTTAATTCGATCATAGGGTTTGTTTAGCAAATAGATAATAATAAATTAAATATAATGTATGATTAATGCAGATTTAGGGTTTTTTACATTTGACACTCAAGTCAAGTAGAGTCAGTCAGAACTCAGAATTGCCTAGTACAATAGGACTTTGATGATCCACAAGAATGAAAAATGCAAAAAAATTGGTTAGGGTTGCAAGATGCCAATTTTGGGGTGTTACATTTTTCCCCTCTTTGAATTGATGTGTGAGCAGCGCATTGATTCAAAGAATAGTCTAATGCCTAAAGCACAGAAGAATAGATTTTGAAAATTGATGATGCAAAGATCAATTCATGAAGATTTCAGAGCCATCTCTAGGATAGAGCTTGACTCTCTGAAGTATAGGTTAGGTTTCCAAGACGTTGGTCAAGTAGATTTTTTGAGGGTCATCTCCAGAATGAAGCTTGATCCTCAGGGATCTAGGTTAGATTTCCCTGATACCTAATAGATTAAGATTTCGAGAATCATCTCTAGAAGGAAGCTTGATCCTCAGGGATCCAGGTTAGATTGCCCAAATACCTAATAGATTGATATCTTTCAAAAGACTGTCCCTAGAATGAGGCTCAACCTTCAAGAGTCAGGGTTAGATTGCCCTGATACCTGTCCATAAAAAGATAGTCAATAGAGATCTTAGGACTATCTCCATAACGAAGCTTAATCCCCCAATATCTAGGTTAGATTTCCCAAACACTGGTTAGACTAATATCTTTCACAAGACCATCCCCAGAATGAGGCTCAACCTTTAGGAGTCAGGGTTAGATTTTCCCGATACCTGTCCAAAAAGATAGTCAATAGAGATCATTAGGACTATCTCTAGAACGAAGCTTAGTCCCCTAATATCTAGGTTAGATTGACTAGACACTGGTCAAATCAAGTTTTAGAATCATCTCTAGAACAAAGTTTGATTTTCAGGGACCTAAGTTAGATTGCTCATATACCTAAATGATAAGATTTTAAAAATCATCTCCAGAATGAAGCTTGATCCTCAAGGATCCGGGTTAGAATGCCCTGATACCTAATAGATGACAAGATGTAAGGAACAAAGATGCCCCTATTGATTGTGGGGTATCTAGTTTTGACTATGAGGTATGAAAAACTGAACATGCCCTAAGTGATGAGATGCCCCTAGCAATGAGGACTTTTGAAAATTAGATCAGATTGATTGGAATAGATTTAATGATGTAATCATCCTGCCCCCTCAGGAGTGAAATGGAAAGATGACATGTCATAATGATGATCAAGAGCAGGAAATCATAGATAGATGTTGAATCAGAGATCAAGAAGAACTCAGAACATATTACAGAATAATTTTGAAGATTCAAAATCAATTTGGAGTGATTTCGATGCTGGGTTGACCAAGTTTGACTAGGGTTGACCATAGTTGACCAGAATTGACTATTGATTAAAAGAGTCAAAGATTTGAGAAAATGTTGATTAGATAAGATTATGACAAGAAAGCGACATCAAAAAGTTGACTGCACAAGCGTCCGATCACGTCGGTCCCAAACAATTTAAAATGCGATTTTGAGCTATATAGAAGTGTCAGATTTAGATTTTGATCCTGAAAATGGATTAAGAGTGGTCAAATTAGCTAGTGGTGAAATTGTCACACAAATTGGATCACTTTTGAAAATTAAGTCAAAACCTATATATGAGTCCAAAAGGTCATTTTCAAATCATTTGCCTCCGTTGACTTTTGAGAATTGAGCTCTGAGCAAAAATGGTGGTCCCCATGAGTACTCATCATTTTGAGTGATCCAGGTGTCATAATAGGTCAGCAGCATACCGACCCCTGATAAGTGGCCGATTAACCTCTCCGGCATTTCAAATTTTATTACTTTTGGTCAATTTTTCATTATTTTTGTACATTTTGAAATACTGTTCCATGGGTTCTCGTGCGAGGAACTAGTTTCTTCACGTGACTTGTGATGAAGCCTCGCGTGAGAAATTGCCAAAAGGTAGATTCTCACATTGGCCGGTGGGTATCCTTGAGCGGGAGGGTAACCACGTCTCACATGGGAAACCCTTCAATAGGGGGTTTGTTGCACGAACAGTGATGAAATATCGCATGAGAATGAAATGTCGCGTGACCTGTAAAACTTCTTTGCGCAAGAATCTTCTACTTCGCATGAAGAAAACTTAACAATTTGAATAGAAAAAAAGTTTGCATTGCATCCAAGAGCAAGTGTGTCAGCATTAGTCCTTAGCGTAGGATGTCTATGATGTTTTATTGCTTAGTTATGCATTGATTATCATGAATCATGAGTCAAGTACTGATCATGCATTGTTGTTTGTATGTCTTGCAAGTTGAGTTTCTAGACATTGCATTCAAGTCACATCATCCAGCCATCAGTGGGCTGGTGAGAAAGTTGGATGACATAGAGATTGTGCATATTGATAGCTTGGGCCTATCACATCTCTATGAGATAGCCAACATTTGGGTTAATCACGGGTTATTGGGAGCATTAGTAGAGCGTTTCCATTTGGAAATGAACACCTTTCACCTTGCTTAGGGTGAGATGATAGTGACACCAGAGGACATCTATAGGATTCTCAGGATACCTTTCCATGGTTTGAGAGTGGAGTATGATGTACAACCTCGACCAGGGACAGTAGCGTTGTGAGAGATTTTGTAGAATGAGCTAGTCATGGGAAGAGCCATCCCATGGGAGGAGCTGATCAGAGAGTACGGGCCTAGACACTGATTAGCCATGGTTTTGGCAGCATTCCTTGGCTACTATCTAATGCTGGATCGCAGGAAACTTGGTTTCGAGTGTGGTTGGGGTCAGATGCTACAGAGGATGCTGGAGGAGCCAATCGGATATGGATGGGGTCAGTGTATGCTGGCCCATATGTACCATGAGATGCATGAGATCACCTATAGAGAGGCAAAGAGCATGGCGGTAGGGGTCTTTGTATTACATGTGTGGGCATGGGAGTACCTGCTGGTGACCCAACCCATATGCGATGATCTAAGGGAGCCATTAGACCCCTATATATATAGGTACAGAGGTTTGATTACCCAACTTGCACTAGGTAAGACAGAGCAGTGGCGAGCTCAGCTTGATGATCTGGTTGCAGTGACATGGCGGCCTAGGAGGTTGAAAGAGGACTGGGATGATGCCAGTGATCAGCTGGGGTACATGCTTGTGTCTTAGCCGCTCTTTGGTCAATCCATATCTATTATTAAGAAATTTCTACTGACACATCTCTGGCAGCAGTTTGGCTGGGCACAGGAGATTTCTCAGAAGTATTATTCCTATATATATATATATATATATATGAGCTTGTCTTTTGGTATCATCGCATGTGTCACATTTGTTTGTTTATGAGATTTTTCCTATATGCTTAGATGGTTAGATGATTTAGAATGTATGTAAATGTATGAACATTTTTTTATATATATGTAGATGTATGAAATGCACATGTATGTGATGTTTATGAGTTAATGTGATGCACATGTTGATGTAGATGCAAAGTTGTATGTATGTAGATGATTTATGTAAATGCACTTGTGAATGAAAATATGTAAATACAGAGTAAATGATAATGCAAATGTAATGTGTATGGTACGAACATCTCATACAGGGTGTCCAGATATGTGACGGATGCTAACCAAGAGAACATGTGAAGAATCAAGAGCGAGGATCGAACACTTGTGTAGTCGTGATGAAACCAGGACTCTGAAGAAGAACTCCCCAATGTACAAATCTAGGAGAATGCAATGAAATGAACATCAAATTTTTGCCACAATGCAAGTCTAGAATGAAAATGCAATCCTATGCTAGATGCAATCCCTAGGACACAGTTGTGAGACCCATCGTATAATTATCATCATTGAGCATTTTTGGAACATCAAAGTCGATACAATCCTTACTGGTGCTATTGCGACCATAAGGATATGAATTTGAATTTCATCAGATAAAATGTAGGAAATGAACGTAAGCACTAGGGCACAAAAGCCAAGATGACCTGAACATTGTTTCCAGTTGATATTGCAAGAGTACACTAGTATCGAGGCATTCAAAGCCAAGATAACCATGAGTGCGATTGTGCGTAAAAAAATAGAGAAATAACATTCAAGGAGATAGTACTGACCTCACCATGACATACAAATAAAAAAGATCGAGGTATGTGAGGTGTTTCCACCTTAGTGCGGGAGCTCTTATCACATACACCCTATTTATTTGATGTTGCCAGATCATTGGGACTACACCAAAAAGCGGTAGACAAAGAAAATAGCAATGAAATCCATGAGAACAGACAAAATACAAAGAAAGATTCAATCATAGGTCAGCCAGTTTAAAAGTTTTTAAATATGTATGTATATAGGGTGTTGAAAAACACCATTGTGCTTGTGAGTGCATTGTGTTTGATTGTTATCGATAGATGTTTACATTTGAGATATCCAATGTGTGCTGAAAAATATAGATGTGTCCAAAGATAGTGTTGAGAAACACTATTTGAATTGGGGTGTTGAGAAACACCAGTTTGGGTCAGTAGATAGTTGTCCTTCAGAAATGACAAGATTACTGACCTAAGTGTAAACCAAAGATGTGGTCAAATTGGGGACCCATGCCCCAAGTAAAGATGACTGACTTGACAGATGTTGCAAAGGGAAAACTAGATTCAGTTTCCCCCAAGTGTATGGCATTGAATTAGTGGCAAGTTAGTAGGGTTTGCAAAGGAACCAGAGTGTCACAAAAGTGATCAAAAGTGATGTACAAACTAAAGCAAAGAAATGTCAATACCGACTATCAATAGATAGAGTGTTTGAGTATAACTCCAACTGTAATGGATATGAGTAATCTCAATAGTACAGCGATAGTAGGCAGACATAGTGAGAATGACTGGTGACTGATGTGAGAGAGATTCTCAAAAAGATCATAGTACTAGCTAGACATCAGTAGGCAGACGTAGTGAGAACTACTGGTGACTGATGTTTAGGGACAGTCTCAAGGAGAGAGAACTCAGTATAAGCTAAGTGATAGTAGGCAGACATAGTGAGAACCACTAGTGACTATCGCAAAGTAGATCCCAAAAGGTAATACAATAGTTCCCCCTAGATGAGGAAGGTTGCCGTGAGAGTATGACCAGTTTCAATCCATGTAAGTTGGTGTCTTGACGGGAAACTGAAAGCATGCGAAAAGCAAAGGCAAGTAGGAAAGAAGGAAAGAAGGAAAGCAACAAAGAAAGAAAGCAAATGCATAAAGCTAAGTGGTCCTGCGATAGATATAGCAATGTGGAACAAGAGGCATCTATTTACCAGGTTTTCACCTTCTTGGAAAAAATTCCTTTTTTGCTACCATGACGTCTGTTTGCCAGGTTTTCATCAATGACACTTTTTCTCTTTTTCTCTTTTTTTTTTTGTAATTTTTAATTTTTTAATTTTTTTTGTATTTTTGGAATATATGATTTTTTTGGAGATACATCAAATCATCTATCCCTAGGTTTTCAATAAGATGATCATTTTTTAGGACATTTTCAAAATTTTAGATTTTTTCAAGACTTTACTATATACATGAGCATACTGAAGGTGTCTCAGCTATAGAACTGTTTCAGATGAAGAGCATTGATGGGCTCTTTGAGTTGTTCTCCTTCAGTAGTAGAAATTTGATAGGTGCCAAACCCAAACACTGTAGTGACAACATATAGACCAAGCCAATTTGGTTCAAATTTTCCTTTTTGGATATGATTTTGTTGATTCTTAGGGTTGTCCCTTGGAATGAGGTCACCCATTTGGAAATCCCTTGGTCGAACTTTCTTGTTATAGCTCTTGGACATCCGTTTCTAGTATACTCTAAGGTAATCAAATGCCACTTGTTAATGTTCATCAAGTAGTTCTAGCTCTTGTACTTGAGATATTCTATTATCATCATTAGTAATGAGGCCCTTCAGAGATACTTGTAGAGAAGGAATCTCAACCTCAATTGGTAACACAACATCTTCTCCATAAACCAAAGCATAGGGCATAGCCCCTGTTGGTGTTCTTATGCTTGTCTTGTATGCCCAGAGAGCTAGATTGATTTAGAGATGCCAATCTCATCTAGATTTGTGCACTGTGTGATGCAAGATTTTAAGGATTGTCTTATTTGATGCTTCTGCCTGTCCATTACCCTAAGGATAATAGATGGAAGACCAATGCTGAGTAATTTTAAACTTAGAGCATAGCTTTGTCAAATGCTTATTTTTGAATTGTCCCCCATTATTAGTGATTATTGCTAAGGGTACACCATACCTGCAAATGATGTAGTTGATAATGAACATAGCTACTGATTTTCCATTAGCAATGGTGAGAGAGACTACCTCCACCCACTTGGTAAAATAGTCTATAGCTGTAATGATGAACTTATGTCCATTTAAGGATGAGGGATAAATATGACCCACCAAGTCAAAGGCCCATTGTTAAAATGGCCAAAAAGTAATGAAGGGAATAAGCTCCTTGGCTGGAGCATGAATCAGATTACCATGTAGTTGACACTATTTGCAAGACTTAGCAAACTGTATAGCTTCTTTTTCCATATCTGGCCAATAGTAACTAGCTCTAATAAGTGTACGGGCCAGTGTCAGGCCATTAGAGTGAGACCCACAGATGCCTTCATGCACCTCTACTAACACACATTTGGACTCATTAGGTTCTAAACACCTAAGGAGGGTACCATCTAGACTGCGCCTATACAAGTCGTTAGCTATGATGAAGACCGTGAAGCAGTGCGGATTAAGCAACGTTTCTCATTTTGGGTGGAAGTGTTCAGAATAATTTGGTCACAAAGGTAGGATTAAATACGATGGTAGTAGGATGAGTCATGTCCAATAACATAATAGATCATTCGAGACTTAGGGGAATCATAGGCTGGGTAGTGTAACGTCTCCATTAGGAATTCATGTCAAAAATCATTTTCTGGCATTTATAGCATGGAAGCAAGAGTAGCCATGTAATCCACCACTTTATTATCTTCCCTTGGAACTTGTTGAAATGTGATGTCACAAAATACTTTCTAAGGTCATCAACCAACCGTTTATAAGGCACCAACTTGTCATCTTTTATCTGATAGATATCATTTACTTGATTGATGACTAACTATGAATCTCCAAGGACATTGAGCTCATCCACTCGCCATTCAAGGGTGATCTTCATACCATTTATTAATGCTTTATACTCAGCGATGTTGTTTGTACAAGGAAACAACATCTTGTATGCTTTTGGTAAAGAGTACCTTTGAGGTATAATGAACAATATCCTAGCACCTGACCCCTGTTTGGTAAATGAACCATCAAAGAACATAGTCTAGGATCAATGTGTGAGAAGTAATATGGACTCATCTAGAAATTTAATGTTCAATGGTTGATGATCTACTAGAGGTGCTTCCGCCAACTGATATATAATTGCTTGCGCCTTGATGGCTTTTCTCTCTACATACTCAATATCAAATTCACTAAGAAGCATGACCCATTTAGCTATTCTACCTGTGAGGGTAGCTTTACTAAGCAAATATTTTAGAGGATCAATTTTAGCAATAATGCGTGTAGTATGAGCCAAAATGTAGTGTCTTAGTTTTTGTGAAGCAAATACCACTGCGAGGCAAGCCTTCTCTATAATAGAATAGTTTGTTTCATATGAGACCAGAGTTCTACTAAAGTAGTAGATAGCCCTATCTTTGTTGTTCTAATCTTCTTGAGCTAATAGGACACCCAATGATGTATCTGTAGCAGAGATGTAAAGTATAAGTGGCCTCCCGTGAATAGGGGGCATCAATATAGGCGGGTTCACAAGATATTGTTTGATTTGTGTGAACCCCTCATCACATTCCTTATTCCATTGGTAAGTCACACCCTTGTGTAAAGTCTTTGTGAATGGTTGGGACTTGTCTGCAAGTTGTGAGATGAAGCACCAAATAGACTATAACCGGCCTTGAAGTCCTCTTATTTGTCTGATATTCTTTGGTGGTGGCATTTCCATGATAGATTTAACTTTCTCTGAATCCACTTCAATGCATTTTGTAGAGATAATATAACCAAGCAGTTTTCCAGATGTTACGCTGAATGTAAATTTCTTAGGATTGAGCCTCAGACTGAACTGCTCCATGTGATCTAGTATAGGACCTAGATCTACAAGGTGTTTCTCTCATTGCATGCTCTTAGCTAGTGTGTCATCAACATAATATTCCATTGTTTTATACATCATGTCATGAAATATGGTGGTGACATCTCGCTGATATGTAGCACTAACATTTTTGAGTCTAAAGGGCATGACATTCCAATAGAAAGTGCCCCATGCACATGTGAAAGTAGTTTCTCTTGGTCTTCTGGAATGATCTTTATCTGGTTGCAGCCAGAGAAACCATCCATTAGTGAGTACATTTCATATCCTACTATCATATCTACAATCATATCAATATTGGGCAATGGAAAGTCATCCTTAGGACATGCCTTATTCAAGTCTCTGAAGTCTATGCATACTCAAATAGATTTATCATGTTTTGATACTAGAACAATGTTAGAGATCCATTCTGCATAGTCAATCACTCTGATAAATACTTCCTTAAGAAGTTTTTCCAATTCAGCTTTGACAAGTAGAGCTACATTCAGATGCATTTTCTGAAGCTTTTGCTTGACAGGCTTGATGCCTGGTGCAATGGACAAATGGTGCATGATTAGATTAGGGTCTAATCCTGGCATGTCTGAATATTTCCATGCAAAGTTAATCTTTTTTCTCCAGAAGAATGTAATGAATTATTCTCTTTCTATCTCAGATAATGATTGTGCCAAATAAATGATCTGAGGCTCAACTTCTGTAAACAAGTTGATTGGTTGAGTTGGTTCAATAAGCAAAGATGATCGTTCTTGGAAATGACTCAAAATCGTATCAAGTATCTCATCCTCAGGTGCGTCGGAGAGGTTTTCACCCTTGGATACATCTTTCATTTTGAATTTTTTAGGCTTTGACACTGCCACAATGTGGTTTCACCATCAAAGTGCCTATTTTTTCTTCTTTTGATTTTGAGACTAGGATACTTGATATCAACCTCAGTCATGTTGACACTTTCTTCACTAGTGGAGGACGTTATAGGTTTGACAATGTTGAGGTAATAGGCAAGAGAATAATCATTCTAGAATGTAAGGACTTCATTAGATGGGGAGGGAGAGTTCCAGTCAATAAGCTTGGGATGGCAGAGTGAAAGAGAAGTGATGGGTTCAAGTGTGTTCATGGTATAATCATCAAAAGCATGGATGAGGAAGTCAAGACCTAGAGAAATCTCATCCAAAGGTGTAGTCAAATTCCTTTGACTCCTAGCGACCGTAGTAGATGACACATTAACATTGATAGAATCAGACTCGTTTGACCTTACACTAGACCCTTCACCTATGTCAAGAAGGTTTTCATGCGTGTGAACTATATCCATATCTCTATCAAAGGTGGCATATGAAAAGCTATCAAACTCATATTCATGAGAGTCTGTTCCATCATTAGGTGTCATATCAAGAACATGAGTGAAGTCAACCCTTTGTCCCCAGTTTGGATGAGTTATGCCTAGAACCTCTACTATGGTCAGATGAGCACCTTCTGACCTAGGTACCTCATTAGTGTTTGCAACATTATCTACTTGTTTAGTGAGAAGTGGTTGGGTTTGCTCTTTTTCAAACTGCTCTTGGAAGTGTGGTGGTATGTACAAATCACCATGATGACTTGGATTGACAGTTTGTATTTCTTTCCACTACTCATAGGTTAGTGGAGTAAGTGGAGTAGTTTCATCAGAATCACTGTCAGTCTTGAATATACTGACACGTGGTATGAAGTCATCTAGCTCAGCAAAGAATGCTGCCAGATCTGGAGGAATGGGACAAGGGAAGCAATGTTCCTCAGAACTATCTTCAGACTCTTCAGTTTTAGGTGTACCTTTAGGTGTTGGTTGTTGATCTGTGTAAGGTACAAATTGGTTTATCCCTAGTTGAAATGTGAGCTTCTTGAAGCCTATACCTATAGAGTCACATGTTTGGTGACCAATAGCTTCAAGTGGTGCAATCAATCCTTTATGATTCACACCTATAGGACCATTTCCTTTGTACCCAAAGCGTTGCATAATAGTTAGACCTTTTCCATACTATTTAAGATTTATGTCATAAGGTGGAGTGGTTTGTTCAGAAGTGTCCTCTCCTTTATAGATCCAGGCTTTGATAGCCTTGTTTTCAGCTTCTTCTTCTAATGGTACTGTGGCTTGTACAATGGTACCACCATATTTTGTTTGAGGAGGAACTGTAGAAGGTTTAGTGCTCTTAGAAGTTCTCCCAAAAGAATGCAGAGACAAAGGAAGAGATGTAACAGATAGCACAAGTTTAATCTGATATCCTCCCATGTCAGTTTCCTTGAGTGTCAACCCCTTTTCCATTTCCTTTAGTTTAGTCTCAAGGAGCTCAATAGACTCTCTGTTGGTGGGTACAAAGAAATCAGTAGATTTTGTGAGTGTGTTGCAATCATAGTGTGTATTAGCAGGTATAGTCACTTCAGAGCCTTGGAATGGGAACTTAATGCACTGATGGTATGTTGAAGGGACAAACTACATTCCATGGATCCATGTCCTTCCCAACAAAATATTGTATGCTAAAGAAATCTCAAGCACTTAACAAATAACATCCCTTTAAATAGGGCCCACTCTGATTCACAACACAACTAGCCCCTTAGATTTTTGTTCTTCTTCATCATATGCTTTAATAGTAATCTTTTTGCGAGCATCTATGCAGTCTTCACCGTAGCCTAACTCAGTAAGGAGACTAGTAGAGAAAATGTTGAGGCCAACACCGTTATCTATGAGAACACAGTGGACACACTTTGGGCCAATCATGACTTTAATGTGCAAGGGGTTATTATGTGGGTGACTCACAGAATGATCATGTTCCTTAGAGAAAGACAAGTAATGGGAGGAGGTCAAGTGACCTACCATGGATTGAAACCAATCAAGATCAAGATCTTTTGGGACATTTGCCTCGGTGAGGATGTCCCTATGAGCGGGGGAGATTTTCAGCAGCTCAAAGATGGTGATCTGAGCATTAGTACATTGTAATTGCTCTAGAATGCTGTAATTGGTAGCATTAGATGAGGAACCCAATTTTGGATTCTTATTGGCAGAGCCAACAATATTTTTGTGTGCAGGTTGTGTTAGTGTAGACGTAGAAGGCTTAGGGCCTTTGAGAATGATCTTAGCACGAGATCTAGTAACAATGTTTGTGCTAACCTAAGACTATTATTGTTTAGAGGACTGAGGTATAGAACCTTGCAAGATGAAAGGAGTTTTGGGCTTGGGAGTATCTTCCTTTCTCTTGAGAATGACAACATTATAGTATTCAGTATCAACAGGCTCAACCATATTAATGACATTGTCATTATTGGTGTATGTATAGTTGACCTTGGCATCAGTATTTTTACCTTTGGATGACTCCTTTCCCAAGAGGAGGAAATGGGTCCTTAAAATCTTGGTGGTCTAAGTTCTTGTTGTGACCTCCCACAACAATAACCTCACTATTGATGACATCCTAGATTTTATGCTGTAATTTAAGAAAAGTAGTCATTTTATGACCTTTGTTTTGGTGAAAATCATAATAAGAAGATTAATTCCACCAAGAGGGTCTTGGTTGTGGATCATAAGGTCATGAATTATCCATTGGATTAAGTAAATGGTTTTCCAAGAGAGTCTTGTAAACCACATCAAGAGGTTCTCCTAAAGGAGTGATTCACGCTTGGGTCTAGGTGCCTGAGGTTTAGAGCCAGAAAAATGTGAAGTACTTGGTTTGGATTCTACCATAGCCTATTCAGTGGCTTTGGCCGCTTCCATTGTGATAGTGAGATTAAAGGCAGCCTTTGAAGGCTTGGGAGTCACATTGTCTACAACTCCATCATTCACAACATTCTGGTTCTTGTTGGGAAATTTGGGTTTATCTTTGCTTGAGGAGGTAGACCCTTTTTTATTTTCCTTGTGTAAGGTCAATTCTCCTTTCTTAACCATAAACGTCTCAATTCTCACAACTTGCTTAATCATGTCATCAAAGGTTAAAGGACCTTGTAGTTGTACTTGATACCCAAAGTTGGGAAGAAGATTTTCTAGAAAGATGTCCAACTTTTCAGATGGGTATTTTGTGAGAATATCTTGTATAAAGTTGTCTCCATCTTTAGAGAAATGTTACAAAGGATTCCTCATGATTTTGTTTCAAGTTGCAAAGATCTCGAATGTGAACCAGATGTTGGATGTTGTGAGAATAGTGTTGTAGAAATAAATTGGCAATTTTGTCAAAAGTTTTGATGCCATTTGGTAGCCTAGAGAACCATTCCATAGCCGGCCCTCCCAAACTACAGGGGAAGAGATGCATGAGGTAGGTGGTATCATGTATAAAATCTATAGAGAGAGCACCAAACTCTCTCAAATGATCTTGGGGATCAGATGTACCCGAGTATTTATAATACTTGGGAAGTTCAACTCCTTTGGGAAAAAGGAGGCATGCATAGACTCTTATCAAACGAGAATGGACAAATACTTTCCATTGTGAACTGTGTAGCGGGTTTTTCTTTATCCTTCATAAGCTAAATGAGTTGTTCTTGCATTCATTACATTTTCTTTTGCAAGTGGGATTTTTTAGTTTCTTCCTATTTCTCAACAAGTGTCTCTACCTTGTAATTGGAGGGGAGTTTGGCTCCATAGTTGGCCAATTCAAGAAGGTATTTCTCCTTCTCTTCTTTCATTAGGACCACCATCATTCTCATGAAGTTTTTATTATTGTGAGAATCTAAGATATCCCCTTGGGTTATTTATTTCTCTTCATCAGGAGGAGGGTATTGAAAAGAGAATTTACCCCTGGTTTTAGAGAGATCATCTTTGCTATGTTCACCTAATTGGTCATGATTTTCCATCTTGCTAGAATGCAAGGGTTCAATGTGTAAAGATTTAGTATGAGAAGGTTGAGTGTTTTAAGAATTTGGATCCTCTTGGAACAAAGGGTTTCAAACCTGACTAAAATCCACTGGAAATGACCTTTTGATGTAAGGTCAAAGTACCAAAGAGGGAGATCAAGATGATTCCTCACTAGATGTAGTCGACAATGGTGTGGAAAAAAAAGATTCATCTTGATTGATTAAAGGGAATATTTTTCCACTTCAAGTTGTAACAGTCATAGACAAAGATTGTACAAGGGATGTGAACTAGGACCACACTTGAAACTGTCTCAAATTAAATGCACAGAAAGTGCCAAAAGGTGAAGTATCCTTGGTGCAAATCATCAAAAATAAGGCTAGAACAGCCAAGAGATGACTATTGTGACACAAGGCATGATGACATAGTAGAAATAGACCAAAATATATGAGACAAGACCAGTTTAAGAAAGAATCATGTAATTCTCAACCCAAGAAACCAAGTTGCAAACTGTGTGAAGATAGAAGGCAGATAAAAAGACCTAGAACCGAGATAAAATTTAGCAGACGTACGCTGGTCAAACAGGAAATTACTCAGTGTTTTGAAAAAATGCTTTAAACTTGAGTGAAGAAGTACGTTCTCACACGAAGACTCTCATAGGCTTATGCAAAACTATGCAGTCCCGCATGAAATATGATGACAAAATGGTGACTAAAAGTGACAAACTAGAGAAAAAGGATAGCAAGATTGCAAAATGTCACACGACTATTGCTAGCATGTCGCACGCAGTTTCTTAGATAATGACAAAAAGAAGGCAGAATGTCGTATGAGACTTGGCAGTTTTGACAAATAAAATTATACAGAAGCTGACAGTTAAGACCAGATTACATTTTTCGAGACAAGATCATGCTATTTTCTGATAGATAGTTTGAGTTACAGATTGTTTTGGACATGTTCAAGTTTGACAGTTTTTGTGTTTTGATGTTTGTTTCGATTGTTTTAAATGATACACCCATGAAAAACACATTAAATAGAATGTTTGTAGTACCAAAATAGACACATCACAATCCTAGGATAGCCAGGGCAGTACCTGTTGAATCCCCACTTGAACTGAAGTTCAGCTATGCTTACTCATAGTGGAAAACTTAGAAGCTTGGAGGCATGGGCTCCTCCTTACATGTGCACTCATTTCTCAGGCACACCAAGCTTCGAACCCTAAAGGAATCGCTTCCCAAAGGGCTGTTGTCTCTACTAAGAGCTATAAAAGTGTGGGGCATCTTAGTCATTCTCTGACCTTCCGTGCCAATAGATAGAGGGTTTTTGGATACTATAACAATAGTTTGTAGTATGGACATCCATTCAGGTGGATGTGATCAAGTCATTTTCCCTATTAAGGGGGCTCTCCCAATCCTTTCAAAGAAAGGATTTCACCTTAACGATGTCAGGACTTTAATGCACCACTAGGGTACTGGAGGATATTTTGGTTGCCATAACGAATTCACACCTATCCATTATGAGATTAATCACAATGACATTTTTTATATACCAGTTCGAAAGGGCTTGGCTTTAGCTTGTTACCAGTTGGGCATCCACTCTCATTGGCTCTGCTAAAGCTCTTGGGATGTAGCCACACTAGAAGAATCATATGAATTTATCTTACACCCAAGATCCATGAAGGCAAGGGGAGAGGATACATTCATATATTTCTTAGAATTACAAACTAGAAAACACTTCAATCACGCAAGATAATGATTCATTTTAAGCACCAACCAAAGTGTGTTCTAACTATTAAAAATAGACATGAGATTTTTGTAAAAACACGTATGTCTTCAAAAAGAATCCTACAGTAAATATGTTAGCATTTTGTAATTTCTTTCTTCATTTCAGCATCCTGCAAACCACTGTTAAGTTGTTTCAGAGATAAAACTAGAAAAATGCAGTCAACAACAAAAATAAACCATTAGTGGTCAGAAATCAGCAGAAACAAAGATATCAAAAACTAAAATTTATAAATCACTGGTGTCAAATGTTGCACGAAGAAGTATTATGATCTGCACAAAGAAACCCAGATACACACGCGAAGAAATGCGTATACTTGCAAAACTTCGCACAGTTATGCGAGAAAGTTCGTGCGAATTTTCATTATAGAGTTGTATGGAAGAAAACCATAATTGATCAAAAAGAGTGTAGAATGAGGCCAGAAAGTAAATTTTTGAGCCCCACGGTGGGAGCCAAAAATTTATATGCTAAATTTGGCCTTGTTACTTAGCCATACACTTGAACATAGTCCTTGTTCATCAACCACATACATAAGTGAATGTGAGTTATTTATCTTGCATGCATGTATGATTCGACCTGTTGCCTTCTATCTAGATGGGGTTTCGAATAGCTCTCAGAATGAGAGTCTCACAACCAAAGACCAATCTAAGAATGAAGGATTTTTCAACATGAATATGATGCAATGTAATGCAAGATTAATCTAAATGATATTGAAAGATGCAAGATTATTCTAAGAATTGAAAATAGATTAAACTAAGAAATTATTGTAATGCAATTAATCTAAGAAATTGACATTAATCTATTGCAAATGATACCTAAATTTAAATAAGATTATAAACTAAAATGAAGCAACAATTCTTTGTTCTAACAATGGATATTTTCTCAGGGGCTTGGAATGAGAAATGAGAGTTCTTTTATAGACTAAGAGCCTGCTCAGAATAGAAAGTTTCCTTTTTGAAAATAAAATAGATAGAAAAGCCAGTTCAAAGTAGAAAGCTTTATTTAAAAGAAAACAATGATCGTCTTTCTCTTTGCTTTAACTGTTTTCTTTCTCTTTAAAGCACAGTTAATTCAAAGTTTCCATTTCTAAATTGAAGAGAAGATTTTTGAGAGAATATTTAATTAAATAAATAAAGTATGACCTCATAAATATGTTTTTCTCAATTATCTGAATAATTAAATTCAATTATTGAAATGAGGATATTTGTTTAATAATTAAATATTATTTAATTCCTTTTTCATGTGTTTTAGCTATAAGGGGTGAATTTAATTTAATTAAAGTGCTAGGACTTTATAATTAAATTAATTTAATCATAGGGTTTGTTTAGCCAATAGATATTTAGGAATTAAATATAATGTATGATTAATGTAGATTTAGGGTTTTCTGCATTTGACACTCAGGTCGAGTAGAGTCAGTCAGAACATAGAATTGCCTAGTATAATAGGACTTTGATGATCCAGAAGAATGAAAAATCCAACAAAAATTGTTAGCGTTGCAAGATTCCAATTTTGGGGTGTTACAGTGAGAAAGAAAAATGGAGATATCAGACTTTGTGTAGATTTTAGAAATTTGAACATCAATTCATTAAAGGACAATTATAGTTTTCCTGATATGGAAGCCATGCTACAAAGAGTTACTGGGTCTGAATTAATGTCAATGATTGATGGGTTCTCAGGATATAACCAAGTCATGGATAAGGAATCTGAACAATTTAAGACTGCATTCACCACACCATGGGGTATTTATGTTTATGTGAGAATGCCTTTTGGCTTGACAAATGTTGGGGCAACTTTTCAAAGAGCCATGGATGTGGCGTTTGTAGATTTCACAAATAAGTTTTTAGTTGTTCACCAAGATGACTTGGCAACTTATTCAACAAAATAAGATCAACACTATGATCATCTTGAGAAGATTTTTGTTAGAGCTTTGGAGTATGGGGTCTCTTTCAAACCAAATAAATGCTCTTTTGGAGTCACGAAAGGAAAGATCCTAGGATAAATTGTGTCTAAATTTGGAGTAAGGATTGACCCTGAAAGGGTTTTTGCTATTGATAAAGTCCCTTAGCCAAAGAATGTCAAGGGTATTCAATCTTTCTTTGGACAAGTAAATTTCTTGAGGATATTTGTTAATTATTTTACAGAGATTAGTATCCCTATTTCAAAGATGATGAAGAAAGGAGCTAAGGTGGAATGAAGTGAAGAAGCATCTAAGGCCTTCTCAGGTATTAAACAAGCTATCAAAGATGCTCCTATTTTGAGAACACCTAATTATGACAAGCCTTTACAGATTTTATCCTTTGCTTCATAAAATAATGTTGCTGCAATATTGTTACAAAATAATTTAGAAGGATTTGAACAACCAATTTCCTTTGTCACTAGGTCTCTAGAAGCAACAAAATTAAAGTATGACATCATGGAAAAATAGGCATATACTCTGGTTAAAGCTATCAAAGCTTTTATATGTTAGTTGGTAGGACTAATTATAATTGCTTATGTACCCAATGTTGATGTGAAGGACAATTCTAGTCCAACAAGAAGTTGCAAGAAGGAGGTGTAGATGGATAAACAAAATCCAAGAGTTTAATATTGACATTCAGATCACAAAATCAGTTAGAGGCCTAGGACTTGCAAAACTTATGGCTCAGAGGAATTTAGATTCTAATCATGTAAATATGTTAGAAGAAGATAAAAGGACTTAGATTTGTGATGTGGATTGTTGTGATTGATATAAGGACATCATTGGATATTTGAAAAAAATGAAATTACCTCCTGAAATGGATGAAAAGAGGAAGAAAATAAGTAAGTTGCATGGCTTTAAGTCTGCAATAATACAAGGTCAATTATGGTGGAGGAGCAATGGAGTATTACTCAAATGTGTAGACTATGAAAAATCAAACAACTTGTTGGAACAAATGCATAATGGTGCCTGTGGGGGCTATTAAATGGTTAATAATACTACACATAAAATTATGAGGTCTGGTTTTTGGTGACCTACTATCTTCAAGGATGCCCACAGTTATGTCAAAAAATGTGATGCTTGCCAGAGATTTGCAGGTAAGCTTAAGTTTAGTGGAAATTTACCTTTGAGGCCTGTCATAGTTAAGGCACCTTTTCAAAAATGGGGAATGGATTTCATTGGATATATTCCTAACAACTCTAGTGAGGGTTTTTCATGGATTCTGGTGGAAACTGATTATTTTACCAAGTGGGTTGAAGCAATTCCCACCAAAAGAGCCACTAGTAAAGTTGTGACTGATTTTATGCTGTGTAATAGCCTAACTAGGTTTGGTTGTCCAAAAACTATTGTGGTAGATAATGAAATTTGTTTCAGATCTGAAGAATTTTGTGATTTCTACCAACAGTATGGGATCCAAGTTTCTTATTCTTCCCCATATCACCCACATGGGAATGGTCAAACTGAATCCAGTAATAAGATCCTGATAAATATTTTGAAAAGAGTACTAGATAAGAAAAAAAAAGGTCCTAGGATTCAAAGTTGCAATAAGCACTATGGGTTGTTAGGGTAACAGTGAAAAAGGCCATTGGTTGTGCACCATTTTATTTAGTATATGGTATACATGCTAGGTTGCCACAAAATAACCAATTGAAAAAGTATAAGTTTGTCCAAAAATATGATGAGGAACTGGATGATGAGGTGAAGATTAGAATGGATGACTTGATACAATTGGATGAATCAAGAAGGGAAGCACATGAAAAGAATGTCAGGTTGCAGCTTCAATGTAAGGATCTGTATGATAAAAGAACCACTGTAAGAAGTTATGAAACTAATGATTTGGTCTTGATGTGGAATGCCAGATTGGAAGATAAATGAAAACATAGAAAATTTGATCCTATTTGGTTAGGACCATATATATTTGATCGTAAGTGGGGTTCTGATTCTTACATTTTGAAAGATTCAAATGGAAATTCTTTAATCTCTAGTTCATGGACAATTTCTAAAGTTCTACTTCTCTTGAAGTTCTCATAATCCATGAACAGTAGGTTGTAAATAAGTTTTGGTGTTCCTTTATGTTGTCTTCTATCTATTGTAGGTTAGTTTTCCCTTTCTGTAGGTGGTCTTCTTAACTCAGAGTTCAATAATCTTGTCATGCCTGCAAGAGACATACATCCCCAAAAGGAGCCACTATTAGCACTGTCAAAATTTATAGGGTTCCAATGTTTTTTCAAGGTGTTTTGAGTTTGGTTTTATGTCTTTTGTGTCTATGGTTCTTAAACCCTAATGGATCTTCTCTTAATACTTGGTTCATTCCATGCAAAAAAACCTAAATCCCCTTGGTATGTTATAAAAACCAATTAGCATTTTAATGTCACTTAAGTCACTTAAGGATCATGTGTTTAAGTTGTCATTGGCAGGGCCATCTATTTTACCTAAGTCATAGCGGGGTTCCCTTTAATTTTTCCTAAAGTTCTATAGTCCCCACAAGCTTTTATTTCTACCAAACATCAAGCAGGCTCATCTTCATCCAACGGCGGGCGTAAAGCCTCAAACACAAGATGTTGTTTATTTAATCATGAGGGCATCGTATCGTGGTGCCACCTATCTATCCTTAGTTCATGAGGTTAGCATCTTCAAAAGCATATAGTAGTAGGTTTTTGAACTGTCAAATTCTTTTCATCCAATGGTTGGTGCAAATCCTTGATTGAAAGATGATCAGAGTTTATCCTTCATAGAAACACAACCGAGTGCCACGTGGAAAGTGGTCAGGCTTACAGAAGGGTTAAAGATAGGTCAGATAAAATTTTATCCAATGGTAGGTGCTTTGCCTTGATCTAAAGATGTACATAGGTTAGTCTTCAAGGCATTGTGATGGGATGCCACGTGGAGATGGCAAGACAGAGAGGGAATTACATGAAAATAACACAACCGTCATACTAGTTTTCAATCAACGGTGAGAGTAGTACTTGGATGCAAAGATGATCAAAAGTTATTCTTTGTGACTTCATCAATATGTGACATGTGGAAAGTGGTCACAACAAAGAAAGAGGTAAAGGATGATCAAAAAAATTTTGATCGTGTGGCTGGCGCTATCCCATGTAGAAAAGATGATCTCTTTCTAGTCATTAAGGCATTGCAACCGATTAACACGTGTCTAGCCTAGTTTGTGGGACATGCAATTTCAAAGATAAAGGTGAGGTTAAAATGTGGTTTAGTTAGTTTTCATCTGACGACTGATGCTTTCCCTTGAACAGGAGATGCTCAATAGATTTTCATCAAGGCATTGCGATAGAGCGACACATGTCTAGATCCGATCGTGGCTCATGGGTAACTTAAAGGGAGATCTACAACTATATTTTAAATTAGATTAAAGATTTAATCTCAACCTCTTATGATGTTTTCCATGCCAGGTGTGGCCATTGCAACAGATTTTCAAATATTTAAATTATTTTCATCAGGGGTTCAAAGCGGTGGATTGTGTCTTATGCGACAAGAGAATAAATTTGTCAATCTGATCTTCTAGGTCATTTTTATGTGGTTGAAGGATGTGTTCTGAATGGAAATTTTATTCTTTAGAGTGCATTTATTGGGAGAATATTTCTTTAGGTTTTCTAATCAGTTGTTAATATTTTTTTAAACCCTAGTTCTATCCTTTCCTGTTCTTTGTCATTAATGAGAGGTCCTTTCCAGAGTTGTATAAACAAAGATTAGATTATGTTCTTTAAGTGCTAATATTTTCAAGAAGGATTAGTTGGTTTTACAGTCCTGAAGGGCCATGTATTTGTAGGAGTAATGAATGCAATAGATTTCATTTATTGTTCCTTCTGTAGGGATTTGTTCTTCAACTTTGCAAGATGGATGGCGGCCATATTAGATTCCTCACTAGGATGAATTAAAGGAAGGTTTCAACTTGCTGATGGAAGAGCTACTTGGTTATTGAAATGAGTTAATTTCCTCTGTCATGTAATAATCTAAATTGTTTATCCCTAATCCTAAATGATCTAAACCTTGTTGGAGTCCTTAATCTATTAAAAGACTTCCACGATCATTTATAAGGGCTGAAAATTTGGGAAAATAGCATAAAGAATTTAGTTGTATTCTATTTCCAGTGAGAATACATAAGATGTATATCTAGAAAGTATCAATATATAATAGAAAATTGTGGATCTTTTGCATTTGTTGAAGTGACATATGTTTTGAAACAGTTTGAAATAGAAACTTGATTCTTCATACTTAATACAATATTTCAGATTCAAATCTCTCCTTTATGTCTATCTCTTGAGTTTTGGATCTTCTGATTCATTACATAGATTTTATCTATGTATATGTTGTTATTCCTTAGTTTTGATCAAAGATCAAATTAAATCTTGCTTTGGATAAGGAATAAGTTCATTTGGTTTGCACAAGGATCTTTTAATAAGTGTTTGGTTTGAGTTATTTGTATTTATGGATTTGATTCTTTAACAGTAGTTGGTTTCTTTGTTCTATATCTAAACTAGAGACATTGCCCAATGGATAAAGAATTGATCAGTAATTAGTAACTTCTACATTGATACATATCTAATAGGTTTGGCTATATTATTCCCTATTAAAAATATCAAAATCATATCTTTTTCCTTTTGTATTTATGGTTGTTAGTTGTGAGTCCTGCATGGTAATGAAGAGTCAATGAATGTGTGGTTAAATTTTAATACTTTCTTACCATTATCTGTTGTTTAAAATACAACCTTGGTTTTGTAGATCCAGAAGTGCAGAGGGAAGTCTTGTCCCTACAGTTAGTCCAGTTACCTTAAGATCTTCCATATTTGGAGCTAGCTACTCTTAAAATTAGTCTAAGGTATATTGGTAGCTTTCAAAGCATAAACATTTTTAAACACCAACACTTTCTCTTAAGGAGGTAAAAACTTTAGTTCCTAAAGTGACCCTGAAAAGGGAAGTTTTCCCATCATATGCAGACTTACAGTATGTGAAGGGATATCAGGTTACCAGGTGTTAGGATCCTGCTATATCAACATTGATATACCCACAGTTTCTAACTGCCCATGTTTTTATCCAAATAATGATTATATTCCATTGTATTTTGTGCAATATATTTTTGCTAAGGTTTGTTTAGGGAGGGCATTTAATTACACTAATTTTCCAGCAAATCTAGGACAAGAGCATAGCAGGTTTGCTGATAGATATTCTTTTCATCAAGATGATCACCAAGGGACAGTACATAGGGCCATTGTTGGTCAGAGGGAACCTACTATATTTCCTTCATTAGGTCCTATGGCAGATGATGTTGTTCACAACACCCAACTTCGAGGTGGGATTGATGCGAGGAATATTGCAATAGTTTCAACATCCATATCTAGTGATTAGGTTGGCCAATATTTGATGTCTCAAAAACACTCTAGATCATTAGGTGGAGCATCCTCTAGCAGGACCTTAGATGAAATGTATGGTGCAATGGGCATACCTTTAGTTTCCAGCCTAGAGGGACTTACATGATAGATGAAACAGGTCACATTGACTAGTTTGGCTGAGGATCTTTTGGATGGATATGTATTTATAGTAGTAGAGCATGATATCCCCATATCACATGTTAGAGATCATGTGAGTAGTGTCAAATATGCTCAGCCACATCCTTCTCATCACCCAGACTGTGGCCATAGAGGTAGTGCCCACGAGGATCCACCTACTAACCACTCTACTTCTATAGAGGGAGAGACACAACGTATAGACCCATTAGTGAGTACATGGCACCCATTCTCTAATGTTGGTCTTGAGGATGTTGACTTCAATATGGCCATTACAGGTTACCTAGATTTTTTAACATGTGATGATATGAATTCCATGCCATATCATTTGGTCAGTCCATTGCATTCATCATTAGAGGGACGAGTGCTGACTACTCATGTTGTAGATATAGTGTTGAGCTTGAACCAGGCACAACAAAATATTGATATCTTAGGTGATAAGCTCAAGGCTAGGGAGTATGAGTACTATAATGTGCCACCATGTACACAGGTATAAATATTATTTTTAATGTTATAATTTAAGTTAAATTTGCAATATTTCATGGCATGTAAATTTCCCATTTTTTAAAAAAATTTTGATTTCGCTAGCAGGAGATGCCTCTTGTTACTCCTTCTTTGAGGACTGATCATGTACATTGATGAGACTCACATGATGATGACATCAATAGTGGATAGGTGAGTTTTAAATTTATGAGAGGAACCTCCTACAACAATATGGTGAAAATGCACGAAATAACAGAATATAGAGCAATAGTAGAACTCAGAGTGAATCTATTGATCGCACGCCACTTCGAGGGGGTAACCTCCTTTGAGCAAGCTCAATACAATAAATTTGTCAGTACCCATCAAAGGCCTCAACATACACTTATATACTAAGTACAATCTAGAAAAGTAATACTACCTATGTATGTGGGATAATAAAATATACTCACGGGATGACTTACAAAGCATATGCGTCCAACAACACTACACTAATGAAATAAACAGAAGGAACACACAGGTTCCTAACAATTTATTGATGTATATGTATGTATTTAATTTATTTAATGTATTTAATTTTTGTATGTGAGTTCTTAAAAGTTGATGTTCACATATATTAAAATTTATATCATGCTTTCTCTGTAGGGCTTTGCACATCCCTCACAACATGATAGTCACTCCGGGGACCGCTTATTTAGGAGTCATCATGATGAGTCCTAGGCACTTTCATATTTTATTTAGACATATTATGTACATGTACTTTCAATCTATGATTAATTGATATTGACATACAATGTGTTATATACTTGATCTAGTTATTGATGTTTGAGACATTGTGTTATACTATACACCTAGACATTTGATGATTAAATACTTGGCCTATGATTTGATGATGCATTTAATGCTTATACATGTTTGATTAATCCAAGTTAAATATGTTTGATGATCTAAGTTATATATATGTAAGTTTATTCTATAAATGATCCTAATTAAGTAAATGCAACATACAATTTATTAGTTCAGTTCTATAAAATTAAATTATCCTAATTAAGTATTACAACATGCACGATCTACTCATGAGTGATGCACTTTCACATGGAATAACAAGAGAGAAAAAATTTCTCAGATTGCAGTTAGATTGGATAGATTTCTTATAGCACAAGAATAGAAAATAACTAATAATACTTTCCAATCAGATATTTTAATGATACCAGGTTTAGACCACTTTACTATATCACTCATGATTGGATTTTCTTTGGCACAGTAGGGATTCTAGAACTGACCATCTTTTAAGTTTGAAAGGATATGGCTTTGCCACCCACATTTCCTTCCTCTAGTCAAACACTTGTAGATAAGTGCTCCACATTATGAAGGTTCAAAAATGTATCAATTTTCTGCCAAACTGAAATACACCAAGGAAAAGATTAAAAAGTGGAATGAAGTGGTCTTCAAAAATATTTTCAAAGAGAAAGAGACAGTCGAACAATAGCTGGCAGAAGTTCTTGGAACAATAATAAAATATGGCATGGATGATGAAACTTATCACAAGCAGAAATATATGCAATTGCAATGGGAAGAGCTATGAAAAAGGGAAGAGTACTGGTGGAAAAAATATAGAGAACTATGGTTAAAAGAAGAGGACAAGAATACTTATTTTTTTCATGCATCAGCTAAACAAAAGAGAGTGGCAAGTAGAGTTATTTATATAAACAATGCAGAAACTCGTACTCAAATCTGTGATATGGTTGACATTCAAGAAGAAGGGGTGAGGTTTTTTAAGAATCTAATAGCTCCAGCTATTTTTGCCCCAACATGTGAAATATCAAAAGTAGATTTATTAAATAACATACCCTCAGGTGTGACAGCAGCAGATAATGCTACACTTATGGCACCCTTCACCATATAGGAGCTCGCGAAAGTTGTACTATCACTACACCTAGACAAAGAAACAGGTCCAGATGGCTATACAACACTATTTTTTCAATCTTGCTAGGATTTTATTGGGTGGGAATTTCTTGGTGTGATTGAAGAGTCAAGGAAGACTAAAATTATGTTAAAATATTTTAACACCACCAACATACTCGTCATTCCAAAGGTTAAAAACCCTAAGACATTTGCATATTTTAGAACGATATCATTATGCAACACAGTATACAAAATCATCACAAAGGACATATACATGAGAATGCACTACCTCATCCCAAAATTGGTGTCTCTAGATCAAGGAGGTTTTGTACCAGGTAGGGAAACATTAGAAGGAGCTCTAGTGGAACATACAGTACTTCATTCAATAAATAGTAACAAAACTGTGAATTTCATTGTTAAAATTGACATGATGAAAGCATATGACAGAGTTAGTTGGGATTTTATTTTCAAGGTTTTGTAGAAATTGGGGTTTGATAAGGGTATTAGGAATAACAGTCCAAAAGAGAATTGAGAGAGGGGGGGGGGGGGGGGAATCACTTGTNGGGTGAATCACTTGTAGTATACATTATTAAACTTTAAAATTTATAAACCATATTAGCAAAAGTAATTGATAACATAGTAAATGCTAACACCATAACACAATATTTGTTATCGAGGAAACCCTGTTAAAGGTAAAACCCTGATGGGAATTAACACCCACAAATAATGCACTGAGAGTATAGTAGCCCTGTTAAAAGATATTAGCCCTGTTAGGAGCTTGTTACAATATTGCATTTATAGTCCCTATTAGGAGATAGACCCTTTTAGGAGTCAAAGAAAATAGCAGGCTCACTGCCCAAAGAAGGTTAAAGCCACCCTCAAGGATTTACAATCTGAATCAAGTGTGTAAAGAAAATACACAATCCAGTGAACTGTCTAATAGAAACTATCTTTGCTTGGTCAGTTCCAATGAAGTTTAAAAATCATCAACTTTGCTCTATATCCAACAGTCAACAAGCTTCACAACTTCCACACATCTCTGTCCTTTATTCTCTACCACACCTTCTCCACAAGAAAAGATCATTCATATATACCTCTTACAATAATTCATAAGGTCAGCCAGTTAAGATTTCCTAATACATAATTAACTAGGTCAACCAATTAAGGCTTTACATCATTCAAATAATTATATAACCCCTTTCTAAGATACACATGGTACCTATAACAAGTAAACATAAATTACAATCCATCACATATACTTCTAGATCCGCAATCCATGCTCATAATTAATTTCACACGCTACATGTATGAAGTCGGCCAGTAAATACCTCTTCTCTAGGATACATGTCACAATTAACATCATCAGTAACAAAACAACAATTGAACTCAACCCATTACTCTAACATATGTTGAATATCCACCAGTAAGCTCATATCATCTAAAATATCTTCTCCAGAAAGATACACTAGAAACACAAAGACCTGCTCTATCCAGAATCACAGTTACAGTCCATAAAACCAGTCTTCACCAAATCAACTGTAACATCCACAATATGTAACCTTCAGTCAGGAAACCTTAGGAATAAGGTTAGTACACATACTTCTACTAAAATCCAACTTTGATAATTCTGAATCATCCGTATAGTGTCCGTACACTTCTTCCAGTCAAATAGCCAGTCTGTCTTCTCCACAGAAATATATGTTGACATCAGTGACAAAACATGAATATCAATAGCATGATTAGTAACCAAAACTGATATCATCCAACAATCTCCCCCTTTGGCATTGATGGTAGAATATGGGAAAATCCATATGCATCAACCCAAAAGTATTCTCTCTCAATACAATCTTCTCAATATCCTCAACATAAATCTCCCCAAAACAGTAGAGATTTTCACATAGATTTCTTCCCCCTTTGGCAACAATGGCAAAGGGTGCCATAAATTATTTGTAGTCTTCTATAAGGTGTATCTTTTTCAAATCTTCATGTCCAACAATAAGGTGTAAGATCACCCAAATGTACTCCATAGTGTTTTCCTACGATCACTCCCCCTAAGGATTAGATCAATACATCAAGTCTAGAGAGTGATATAGCTCTGAAAACCACTAGACTGATGCATATCTGCATCAATTAATTATCACTGGGAGGGGCCACCACCCCAAGCATGCCTCTAAAATATTCAAAAGCATCTTTTGGCAAAGGTTTGGTAAATATGTCTGCTATCTGTTCCTTTGTGCTAATGTACTCCAGTATAATTTCTTTATTTGCTAACTTCTCCCTCAAGAAATGATACTTAAAAATATGCTTGGTTTTTGAATGCATTACATGATTATTTGACATGTTTACTATGCTAGTGTTATCACAATGAATAACCACTAGCTCTTTGAAATTTTTTCTGATGTCTTCTAGTATTTGTTTCATCCAAACAACTTGTGTGCAATTTATTATAGAAACAACATATTTTGACTCAACAGTAGATTGAGCAATACAGTTCTGCTTCTTTCTCAACCAAGAAACTAGCTTTTTCCCAAGGAAAATGCACCACCACTTGTACTCTTCCTATCATCCACATTACCTTCCCAATCAGCATTAGTAAAAGCCCGCAATGTAAAATCATCAGATTTTTCATACCATACTCCATATTCTATTGTCCCTTTCAAATATCTAAAAATTCTTTTCACAATAGCAAAATGTGTTTCTTTAGGATTTACCTAATATCTAGCCACAATTCCAACAACATTGGTAATATCTGGTCTAGTGTGTGTTAGATATTGTAGACCTCCAATCATCTATCTATACTTAGTCTGAACAACACTTTGAGTCTCATCACTATTAGTTAATTTTTTTCCTATCACCATAGGTGTTCCAACAGGTTTACAATCTTCCATTCCAAAATTTTCCAACATTTATTTAAGATACTTGGTCTGAGATACAAAAATGTCATCCTTATTCTGATTAATTTTCAAACCAAGAAAAAATTTCATCTCACCAATCATTGACATTTCAAATTAATTTTCCATTTATTTAGAAAACTTCTTACTCATCTTATCATTGCCTCCAAAAATGATATCATAAAAAAAAACTTCTATAATCAGGATTCCATCTTCTTCAGTTCTTAAGTATAAATTACTATCTGCATTACCTTTCCTGAAACCAAGATGAAGTAAATATTTGTCCAGTCTTGCATACCATGCCCTTGGTGCTTGTTTCAGTCCATATATTGCTTTCTTTAGTTTTCAAACCATGTTTTCATCATCTGTCAAAGGAAAACCATCAGGTTTCTCAATGTAAACTTCTTCTTCTAGATCACCATTCAAGAATGATGACTTCACATCCATCTGATAAACCTTAAAGTCTTTGTGTGCAACATAAGCAAGGAATAATCTCATAGCTTCTAATCTGGCAACAAGGGAAAATGTTTCTTCATAGTCTATACCTTCTTGTTGTGAGTAGCCTATACATACCAGTCTAGCCTTGTTTCTTACTACTGTTCCTTCCTCATCCATCTTGTTTCTAAAAACCCATTTAGTACCAATCACATTTTTTTTCTTAGGTCTTGGAACCAATTGCCAAGCATTATTTTTCTCTATTTGTTCTAGTTCTTCTTCTATAGCTTTAGTCCAAGATTCATCTCTACATGCTTCATTAGTAGTCTTTGGCTCAACTTGAGAAATCAAACAGATCTCATCTCTAACTCTAGATCTAGTCATCATGCCTTTTCTTGCATCACCAATAATTTCAATTTCAGGATGGTTCTTTTTAACATGCCTTGGTGTCTTCAATATCTTAGTACCTTCAGTCTGTTCATCTTCAATCTCATCGTCAATCATCAAAGGTTCTTCAGGTTTAGTAGTAACCTCTTTTGTTTTTGTAATCTAACCATAATCATATATCCTTACCTGAATCTAAAAATTTTCATCTATCCTCACATTGGCGCTTTCAATCAATTTCCTCAATCTTAGATTGAATTACTTATAAGCTTTAATCTTAGTGGAATAACCAAGAAAGATTCCTTCATCACTTCTAGCATCGAACTTGCCTATCTCATCATCTCTCTTGATACAAAATTTACTTCCAAATATTCTGAAATATTTCACAGTAGGTGTATGATGAAACCATAATTCATAAGGAGTTTTATTTGTACCTTCTCTGATCTGAATTCTATTTAGTGTGTACACAACAATCCCAACTACTTCTCTCCAATAATTATGTGACACATTTCCTTCCAGCAACATATTCCTTGCAACATCTAATATAGTCGTGTTTCTTCTCTCTGCTATCCCATTCTGTTGTGGAGTTCTAGGGGCTAAAGTCTATTTGTGTATTCCATTTTCTTCATAATATGGATTAAACAGCTCTGATGTAAACTCTCCTCCTTAGTCTGATCTCAAACACTTCAACTTTAAACTAGATTCATTCTCAAAATTTTCTTTGAAAAAATTGAACTTGTCAAATGCTTCAAATTTCTCTCTTAAATATGTAACCCACATCATTCTAGAAAATTCATCAAAAAATAGTATAAAGTACCTTTCACCATAGTATGATCTTGTTCATGTAGGACCACATAGATTTGTATGTACTAGATCCAACTTTGCTTTTGCTGAATAAGATTTGGTTTTAAAAGTGCTTCAAGTATAATTTCCCATAACACATTATCTACACATAGTGTTAGATGGCTTTACAATCTTAGGTAGATCTCTTACTGCATTAGTTGTACTTTCCTTCACAATGTTATCAAAGTTAACATGAAAAAATCTTTTGTGCCATAACCAACTATCATCAACCTACGTAATACAATAGGAAGCTTCAGATGCGTTCAATTCAAATACATTACCTTTGGATTTAGTACCAGATGCGATCAGGTCTCCTATTTTAATCTTGATAGAACATTTCCCATTAATGAAGTTCAATTGATAACCCTTTTCCACTAGGTGTCCAACACTCAAAAAATTATGCTTATATCCATCAACAAGTAATACATTGTTATTGTTAGTCTTTCTATCCAAAGAGATAGATCCAACTCCAATAATAAGCTTAGGAGTATTGTCACCAAATCTGACAACACCTCCATCATGTCTTTTCAAACTCAAATTTTTTTTTATCTCTAGTATGGAGGTCAACTTGTTCCAGAGTTTGCAAAAGGAAAGGTGACTTTCTTTTCATCTCGGGTATAAATAGGAATCACCTGTCATTTTCAAAATTACCACGATTAAAACACTTAAGCAATTTTAGAGTGATTTGAGCGAGATTAAGTGCAAAGTAATTCTGAGTTGTTCTGATTAATTATGGTTGGTTTCTAGTGTTGAGTGCTGATCATTTGGAGGTGGAAGCTGATGCAGAACATTCATGGTGCCTTTCCTTCCTTGCTTCCTTCAGATTTTCAGGTGGGTCTCTGTTTCCTTCCTTCATTTTTCCTGCTTTTTGTTTTTGTTTGGTTTGGTTTTGCCTGGTTTTGTTTTTGTTCTAGCTCGGTGTTTTGGTCATTTGGTTCACCACCTGTTGGTGCGATGGCTCTGCCAGAGGGTTGTCCACCCTCTATGTGGTGTAAAATATTGTATATATGTTGTAGATTCTATACATTTTTTGCATGCTTGTATAGCGTAGTTGCTTCGTGCTGCCTTTTGATGTAAATTTGGTGTTTTGCATGTATATCCTTCCATTTCCATTTATATACCTTTTGGCCCTACTATAGTTTAGGTGTATATGTTGTGTATATTCATCTAGTCTCATGTTGAGTTCGTCGTGCTTCATCTATTTTCTGTTCAAGTTTGTGAGCTTGTTCAGGGCAGAATACCGCCTGGTTGAAGCTTGACTCTCGGTCGGTTTCAACTAGGTGATTTTCTCTCTCCTCCATAAACCAACCTTAATGATCCATTTATGTCCCACGTATACATTCAAGACTATCCAAGTGGCATCCACTTTTTGCACATTTGGACAGTTGGCACCGCCGTCACCATAACTCCCCATTTATTGCATAGCCATGTGACTCTGACGTAGGCCTGACAGCTCACTTTTTGCACACAACTTCCAATGGTTAGTTTTCTAGACCCTGGATCTTTTTTCCTCACCCAACCCACATCTTGCTTTTGTCAAGTATGTTGAGACCTCCGAGTCTGAATATAGGTTAATTTTCTAAGTTTGCATTATATATATATACTTTCCAGGATTTTGAACCTAAAATAACTTTTCAGGGACACAACGTGCCTCGGTGGTAAGATCTCCGGATCTTGGAATAATATTTATTCATGAATTCTGATAGTTTCCTTGCCTTGCAATTTTCCAGAGAAAATTACTTTAAAAATGTCTGAGGCTTTCGCATCTTCACCACCCGGAAGTCTGGAACTTCCCTCCACGACGGTCACCAGGGTAGTCATCAGATCTAAAATGGAGAGAGATTTAGAAAAATTACCTCTCAGCATGAAGTACATGAAGGACAATGTCATTGTGGGATCAAAGATTGATTCCAAAGCTCAATTAATTACCCACTCCAGCGTCGGAATGTGGGCCGAGATGTAGGCCCTGGTTAAAATAATGTACATTCAACAACAGTCTAGGGATGGATTGGCAATCAGTGTCAGGGATTGTGGGATTCTCAAGGCTGCCTATTTCCTATGCTCGGTGTAGGCCCCAAAGTTGATTCTTACACTTGTAGCACATTACAACTCTTTCATCTAGGCCGTCATGCTCGCAGCCCTAAAACCAACCGGATATCCCACCACGAGGTGTCTCTCGATGCCACAAATTTTTTAGTAGGGTTGGAGATCCCTCAGTTTGACAACCCAACTGTCATTACTAGAGCTAATGCCTTAGCACAATTTCACCAGTTGGAGGTTGTAGCCCGACAATACATGAACAATCATTGGCTCAAGACCCCGAAGAGGGACCACAGGAAAATGAAGCTAGAGATCCCACGGTCTAAGTTTAAAGAAAGCATCCAGATGGGGATGATAGAACTATCCCGGGTCTTCAAGTAGCCCCATGTCTAGGAATTCATAGGGTGGATGTACTACTTCTTGCTTGGCATCACCATCAGTGGGGAGTACTTTGATTGGGCCACCATTATTTCAAACCATTTAGATTCTATGTTCCTTCAGGTGGCTGAAAAGAAAAAGTTTTATATGACTTCTTATGTTCTCTGGGCCCTAGTGCAACAACACCCTACCACCAATAGGTTACTCACATCAGGTGTACTTGGGATTGGCCTAGGTTAGAAGGATCCTTGGGATTATTTCTCACAAATCCAATGGGAGGCTAGTTTCCCCAATTTCTTTTGGGTGAACGACGCCTTCATCTACTACAACTTGCTCACACCTACTCGGGATGCAAGATACCGCCTCTCCATAGAGGCAATGGATCTGGTCAAAAGTTATGGCCATTATTACATACAATTCCAACAGCATACATACATAAGGGTAATCGGCTTCTTCAGGTAGCCTTACTTGTTGCCCAAACATTGTGGGAACAAGATAATTCTCTTAGAGTATTGCAAACAAATAATGGAGTTGCATGCATTATATGCCGTAAAGAAGGTGAAAAAAATTCTATTCCCAATCACTTGTGGTAATTACTCGTGCAGTCTGGCCACAACCAAGGAGGCAGACAACAAACTCAAGAGCTTGAACCTGGCAGAATTTTATCTAGCATGGAAGAACTTTGATCCGCATGGAAAAATTCTAGGGGCACTTCCCTGGGCATCAAAGCCCCACTAATATCACATGGAGGAATTCTAGGAGGATTTCCAGGATGACATTGAAGTCTGGAGCCAGCATTACATCCGGATGACCATGGGGATGATGGAAAGGTTGAAGCTCTGAATATTTCCAAATGACTTCTCAGATGCCAGATCCATAATACACGCCCAGTACAAGGTAGAGGGGATTGATAAGTTGGCCCTCCCACTGGTGGATTGGAATGCCTAGGAGGGGCCCACCATAGAGGAATTTACTGACAATGTAGTCGAGCATAGCCACATATAGAGAGTATGCCTCAGGAGTACCCACAGGGCTGCCCAGCCAGTACCAAAGCTGACCCCAGGGCCAGAACTTCTTCACACGGAGAAGATAGGGGAAAAAGAATAATGGAGACTCCAACTCTACAAGAGACCCCCATAAAAGAACAACTGAAGCAATCAATAGCGGCCTCCCAGAAGATGAGGGAGAATTTAATCACACAGTTGGCTACTTCAGTGCTCATGATTAGACCTGTTTGTCCTCCTTCTTCCCCTTCACTAGCAGCACTAATGGTCAAAGTAATAGGAGTAGATCTGGAAGAAGAGTAGGTCCTAAGGGATTTGGGGCCTCCTTTGGTCACCAGAAGGAAGAAAAGGCTTAATCCAAAGCCGAAGGTAGAACCTGAGCTAGGGATGCCTCAGATCCCACAAGTAGAAATCCTTTCTTCTGATTCCTTGGAGCTGAAGAGGGAACAAGAGCCCACTCATGTCCCAGAAAATCCTCCCCCTCAAGATGAATTTGATGATGTTTTTAGAACTGATGAGTTTGGGAATTTGCAGGGAGACATTGAGCATCCAGAGGCTGAAATCCCAGAGCAGGAGGAAGCTCTGGAATAGGAACCTACACAGGAGTAGGAGAAACATGTAGAAGAAGAAAAAGGGATAGAGCAAGAGATCTCCTCTAAAGTCCCATAAATATAGGATATGGGAGTTTCAGGGAAACAGAAACAAAGTGAACAAATGGCATCGGCTGGGGAAACGGAACCCACGGGAACAACCTTGACCCCGACCACCATGTTCTAGATGCCACTCCCAACGCCAACATTTGGGGACGTAATCATTGTGGCCCAAATTTTAAACCTTGGCCCATTGCCTCCCCCACTTCCTAAAGATATACCAATGGAAGAGGACACCCCAACAATAGAGGTTGAGGAAGAACAGGAAAAGGAAGAAGAAGAAAACCCTGGGGCAACCAACAAGGAACCGAACATCACTGAAGATATAGATGACGGGGCAAAGAATATAGGTACCACCGAAGAAAATATTTCTGGTGAGACAAAAGATACAAGGAAGGAGCTAAAAGAGGCTCATACTACTGAGGGGGCCCAATAGGATATTGGGGAGAATTTACAGGAATAGGTTTTGGCTACAAAGCCACCCCACCCACCAAAGTGGTAGGTGGAATCTTAAAAGAGAAAGGCCCCCCCATCAACACCCAGAGCCCATCTTTCTTTGGTAGAGATGATGGCTCAAGCACAAAACCTGTCGAAGGCTAGGAAAGCCCAGATAGTTCACACTATTCGAACTGAGTTGGGTGGAGAAACAATCATAGTAATCACGCCACCTTCCCTAGATGTAGACAAGACAATGACTAACGCTAGAGATTATGATGTCACAGAGGTGTCATTGGGGAAGAGGGGAAAATAGGGTGAGTTAAACCTATTGAAAGATGTAGCCAAGGCAGTGGAGGCCCGGTACGAAAAGGAGGCTCAAAAGTACAATGTAGAAAAGGAGAAAAATGCAAACCTCATGGGGTTGTTAACTGAGCTGGCTTGGCCCAATAGCATTATTCCTCCAGGGGATTCAACATCAGATGCACCACTTCCATAGAGTGATATAGACTCATTATGAGCTATGAAGAAGAAGGCCCAAGTAGTTGATGAATGGGTTACCTTGCAGTTGGGAAACATCTAGCATTTCCTTGTGTCCACCCTCCTAGATTTATATGGGGCCCGCCATGTATTACATTAGGCCGAAACCACCATCAATATATGGGAGGGGGACATCAAGAATTACGAGGCATGGAAGGTTGAACTATAGGAACTCCTCGGCTTTGGAGAGGAGATTGTTTCTGAGTCTAGAATTTTGGGGAAAGAGTCATTTGATTTTGTGAGGACCCAACACTCTAGAATTGACCTGACATTGGGGGTAATCAAGCAACTGGTGGAGACTCTATAGGATAAGATCAATGCAGTACAATATTCTTTTAATGTATACAAGTCTTTTGTCTCAAAGGTCTCCAGAGCTGATCCATTTAGCACTGACACATGTACACCAAAGGAGTATGTTTTGGGGAAGTTTGATGAGTTAATGGAGTCAAGGTATGAATCCCTAGAGGGAATAGATGGAGCTCAAATGATGCAAATAACTCGCATGATACTCAGTGGTCATGATGCGACAAAAATGGCTGATGAATTTAAGGGAAATGTTTCAGAACTGGTGGAACAGATTGAAGTGGCCAAATACTGGTGGGCTGGCCTTAAAGACATTGATGAAGATGGAATCTTCCATCTCCTCCAGACCTTCAATGATAGTAAGCAACAATAAAGTTTCTCTGGGGGCCGGAGAAAACGTAAGTGTTTTTTTATTCTTTATTCTTTTGGAATGTAAGTTCTTGGATCCTGGAGTCCTGGATCCTATATTTTGTGTTCTTTCAGTGATCCGTGTCCCGGTCCTCAAGGCCGACCGGTCACTTTCAAAGTAGTTAATAAAGGTTTTCAGAAGCTAGGTAACCACTACAAGACACGTTAGTGTAACATGATGTTTCTGACAGATGGTCTTCTCGAGGCACCGCTTCAACATTACACCTGGCACATCAGAGATAGGGCACCACTTTTCTCATTTATGAGGCATGTAGCCTCAATCCCTAGGGAATCAGATTTATTCTTTCTTCTTCACGACTCTCTTCTCAAGGCCAATTCTTCCATTCCACCTCTCTTGTCTTTTTCTTCTGACATGACAAGCCTATTCCATCTCTAGGTCTTTTGTAGACTGGCGCAGGTAGTATCGACCACCGGTTAATGTATTTTATTGCATAGTGTAACATAAGTTAGGGTTAGGGTTAGGTTGAAAGATGTGTATAAATAGTAAGTCCAGCCCCATTCCAAGGGTCAGTGAAATTGATGATTTTGCAGTCCATAGTAATAGAAAAGTAGTTTTTCATTTCTCATGTTGCAGAGCTTAATGCTCCATAGTTTAAGCTTTCAGTAGTTAGATGCTACCTTGGAGCCACCATTGTACCATGCACCAATGCTTGCTAGAAGAAATGTTAATGAAGAAGGGAGAATTCTTGCAATGATATTGTTGGCATTCTGTCTTTTGGATTGATGGTATTTTATGCTTTGTGTTCTTCATGTCCTTTAACACTTAAATTAGATTAACGATCTCCTTTCCTTTGCTACTGATGAAATATGAACTGATGTTTGTATGTTTCTTTGGTATTTAGTATAGTGTGTTAGAGTATTTTTGATGTTTTGAATGTTTAGTGTAACTATAGGTAGATGAAATATTTCTAACCCTGCAGGGTCTTTTTTAGTTTATTTGTTAAGTGTAAGCATACTTGGAGAAACCTCACCTTCTTGAATCCCCCAAGAGAACTAGTTGAAGATAACCAGCTATCCCCCTCAAAAATATTCACATCTCCCAACCAAGCCCCATACCATTAAGACCCAACCCTTAGGTGCTTGGAGGCCTAGGGAATCTCATTTCCCCAGACAACCTTTACAGGCAAAGTTGGTCAGTACCCCAGTACCCAGTGACAACTTACCTCTATTGGTAGACCTAGTCACAAGAGTCCCATCAATAGAAAATGGCACTAGAAGGAGGGCATGAACTCATCCCCCTCTCAATATTTTTATTTTACACCTCCTAAGAGTTCCCCAAGCCATAGTTTTAGGAGTCAAGCGTTCAGCAGGATTGGGTCTTTCTCCCTAGCAAGATTTGAAAGAATCCTTAGGTCAGCCCCAAACCCCAGAAGGTTTGCTGAACTTGAGCCTCCTGCTCAAAAGAAATAGACCACAAAAACCACACCAACCACTATTGTTTATGGGTCTAGCGTACCTCAAAATATCCAAACTTCCTAGACAATCCCGGGGATTAACATTCAACCTGCTCAAAATTTAGCTCCCCAAATGGCTACATACTTTGGTAACACTGGGTCCCCTATGGGAATTTTTTTGGGTGCAACCAATGACTTACCTTTGCACTTGGAGAAAATTTTCCCAAGATATGAGCACCTAGGCTCATGAACCACAGAAGAGCACTTACAGACATACAAAGATGCCATGAACTGACAATGGATCCAACATGAAGATGTTGTGACCCAGATGTTTCCCCTGTCCCTAGGACACGACGAACTAAACTGGTACCTTAACCTTCCCACCAACTCCATCAATAGTTGGTAGGACATGGAGGACACCTTCTTGGCTACCTTCTATGTACACGTGGGCCCAGCTTGGTCCCATAGCCAGTTCATTTCCATCAGAAAGGAACCAAATGAGCCCCTTGCAACATTCAATCACTGGTTCCAACGTGCCTTGAAGTGGTGCACAGGTCCTTTCATCCCATCCCTGGAAGTAACCATATAGACCTATCTCAACGTGATGGACCCCTTAATTGCCACTCTCCTCTGGAGAAAAACCACCGTGGGTGACCGGGATACTTTGGTGAAGGTTTACAACCTAGCCTTAAAAATGTCCTGTGGTCTCAACAAATCCCCGGGTGGGATTGGGAAGAGCACACCTTTTAATATGATCCCCGATGAAACTACGTACACTGGGGGATATAACCCCAATTTGGCAATGGGTGCCCCTATGATGGTGATGAATCCCATGCCCCCACCGATAGACCAGCTGGCCCGGTATGTTTATCCATCATAGACTCAAGCAATACCAGGTCTGAAATCTTTCCTTGGAACTAGCCACAGAAGACACAACAACCTTAGACACAACTACTTGGAGTGCCCTTCTTTAAGCCATTTGCGGCTGGAGGATTGCCACCCTCGACTCCAAAAAATACTACTGCCTTCCTAGGGAACCAACAACAACAACCATCACACTATGGACATGGGTCAACTGAAGGTGGGGTCCTACACACCCTAGAATTCCAATTCCCAAAGAAGGAATATTTTCTCTAGCCAGCAAAACAACAATGCCGGAGGAATAAACTTCAATAGCGGGCTTCGACCCAACCAACAAAAATGGAACAATAATGCGAACACTAGAGGTCCACCTCCAAACCAAAATTCCAATCAAAGTGGTGCTGGACCATCCCATTTCACACCAGTCACAGACTTCTAGCCCATGACCAATTGGTGTAGATTACATGACATAGGCTCCCACAATAAGGTAAACTATGCCACGCTAGAGAAAGTCATCATGATTTCTCAGCTAGAAAGGAAACAATCGCATGATGCTACCCCCCTAGAACCTCATGTGCAAGAGCCAACTCATGGTGCATTCACCTATGAGACCATCTTCTTCAAATCCTCCGAAGAAGATTAAGAAGAATCTAAATTATAGGGATTCTTTGATGAATCAATTCTGGCCTTTGAGACCAATGCCTTCACTAACCCGTGGGCTCCTTACAACACTCAGAGCCTGGCTGGTAAAGAACTAGTTTACATGCCAACAACACCTCCCAAAGATACTCCTC
Source organism: Thuja plicata (assembly GCA_018584345.1). Taxonomy (NCBI): domain Eukaryota; kingdom Viridiplantae; phylum Streptophyta; class Pinopsida; order Cupressales; family Cupressaceae; genus Thuja; species Thuja plicata. The sequence goes on from MU227356.1 coordinate 2,089,096, forward strand.
CCTGGGACAATACAACTGACTGGCCTGTCCCTCCAAAAGGTTCTAGCTCTAATCAAGAAAAAGACCTAGCTGAGGGAAGCAACCAATTCCTTGGAGGAAGATTTGACATCACAAAGGCATTAGAATGAACCACCACCTCCATGACCTTAATGGAGGTTTTGCTAAACTATCTCAATCAAAAGAAGCCTCTTCTGAAACTTTTGGGAAACCCAGAAGTCGTCAGTCGCCCACCCAAGACTATCTCTTTTGAGGATGCCAACACGGCTGTCTACCAGGGAAATAATGAAGATCCTCCATTCCTACTATGCCTGAACATACAAGGCAAAAATGTACACAACTACCTAGTAGACTCCGAAGCTTCAGGCAACATCATGCCCTTATCCATATGCTAGAAGCTCAGATTCTGACCCACCCCATCTAATGGCACAGTGATTCAATTGGATAAAATTGCTGTGAAAATGGTGGGAGAATTGAAGAATGTCCAAATATAGCTCATCTAGGACCGCAGAATAGCCAGAATAATCGATATCCAAGTGGTGGACATCCTAGAGACTTATGGGATGTTGCTAAGTTGGAATTGGTCTAAGTCCTTGAATGGATACTTTTTGACTGAATTCTCCCACTTGTTGCTCCTCTGGGATGGAGAATTAAACAAGATCCAAGTTGAGAGTGAGCCTCGGATGAAGTAGGCCCTTACCAAAGTCAGGAGGGTTAATGAGGTCTTCTTCTCTAAGACTTCCCCCGGGGTGTACCAACCCTTTGAAATCTTAACATTCAATTTCACCCCCAGAGAGGATCCCATAGTCTTGCAGAGAACCCAGGACCTAGAAGAAAAGTTGAGGGTTGAGGTTAAATCTCAGGGTGTTGCAGTGACCCCCTCTACAATCTTTTCTGGCACTTGGTGTCAAGTACATTATCAGAAAAATTCAGAGTTAGAGTGTGAACCTTTCCTTTCCGTTGCTACCTGACACATCGATGCCTTCCGGAACAAAGTACATATAGTTGATTCCTTGAAACCTAGTATTCCTATTGGAAGCACTTCTTCGATGCAATTTCCCCAGGGATCTCAATTTCAAACCCCCCTAGAGGCAAACCTCACCCATGTGCCATCAGTGTAGGAGGAAGCTCCTCCCAAGTCTCCCAAAAGCAATCCAAAGACTGATCCATTTCCCCAGCTCCAAACTACAAGCGACGACCTGTGGACCCTTAAGTTTGATGGGTCCTGATCCAAACAAGGCTATGAGACTAGAGTATAATTAATCAATACGTGAGGGAAATCCTTCCTTGCATCCTAAAGGCTATATTTCAACTATACAAACAACATTATGAAGTATGAGGCTTTGATCCTTGGACTCCTATTTGCATTAAGGAAAGGGATCACCCGCCTTCGGGTTCTGGGTGATTCAGAGTTGATCATCAAATAGGTCTAGAGTCAGTACACATGTCATGATAAGAGGATGGCTGCATACAACAATTAGGCATGGAGCCTTATTGAAGATTTTGATGCCTTCAACATTAATCTTATTCCTTGGCGATGGAATTATGTCCTGGATGCCCTCACCATTTCTCCCAGCACACTTGAGCCCATGGCCAGCTCATGACACCAGAGATTTTCCATGGAGATGATCCCCACCCATCCATTCTAGATAATGTCACCCACTTTCAGGTTTTTGAGGATGATCAACATATCCTGGCCTTCATGGACAATGTTGGTGTCTTCAAGGATTAGATAGTAGAGGAATGAGACCATGATGATACTGGACAGGGTGATGAAGATGACAGGATCATGGACCTACCTACCAACACCGTCCCTAAGGGGATGGTCATGCTTGAATGTTTCTTTGACTCAGACCCTTAGGGCTAGGAAAAGATGTCATCCTCCTCTGAGGGAGGAAAATTTGAGAAAGTGAACATTGGCCAGCTTGATGAAGAAAAGATGATACACATTGGTACCTCCTACTCCCCTGAGGAGAAGGAGAAGGTTCTCGTGGTTCTCTGATAATACATAGACATGATTGCATGGGGATATGAGGATTTGAAAACATACGACACATCCATTATGATTCATACCATCCCCATAAAACCTGATGCTAAGCCTTTTCGGCAAGAGCAATGGCTATTCAACCCACTGATTGAGTCTCTAATTTTTCAAGAGGTGGAGAAACTGCTATCAGCTCAGATAATATTTCCAATCTGGCACACTACGTGGGTTTCCAATTTGGTCCCTATTAGGAAGAAGAGTGGTGAAATTTTCCTTTACGTGGATTTCTAAAATTTGAATAGAGCCTCCAAAAAGGATAATCACCCTCTCCCCTCGTTGGATGAGTTGTTGCAAATAGTGAATGGGTCATAGATGATGTCTTTCTTAGATGAGTACTCCAGATACAACCAAGTCATGGTTAAATATGAAGATAGAGAGAAAATGACGTTCACTACTAAGTGGGGAATGTTTACATATAGGAGGATTCCCTTTGGCTTGATCAATGGAGGGGCCACATTTCAAAAGGTTATGGAAATTGCATTTAAGGGCCTTTTGAATTGGTTCATAATCATCTACATGGATGATTTGACCATCTTTTCCCGGGACAGGCTTGACCATTCCACCCACCTCGCTCAGATTTGTGAAAGATGTCACCGGTACAAAATATCCCTTAACCCCAAGAAGTGCATATTCGGGGTCACCAAAGGGAAGTTGCTCGGGAATATTGTATCCGAGAAGGGTATATCCATTGACCCTGAGAGAGTTGAAGCACTGCTAAATTTACAAATGCCCGATAGCAAGAAAGAGATGTGATCTTTCTTCAGAAAGATCAACTTTGTCTGGCAATTCATCACTGGATTCGCCAGGATAGTCAAGCCACTCAATGAGATGATGAAAAAGGATACCAAAATTTATTGGAGTCCTAAAGAAAAGTGGGCATTTGCCCAGATCAAACAAACAATAATGGGGGAACCTGTCCTGGCTAGTCCAGACTACTCCCTCCCGTTTTACATTTACTCCTTTGCTTCGCCGCATTTTGCAGTGGCAGTATTGACCCAATAGTTCGAAGGGGAAGAATGATCTATAGCTTTCATGAGCTCCCCCTTCAAGAATGACAAAGTCTGGTATTCATCATTGGAAAAGCAAGCCTTTGCTCTTGTTCGCACTGTGAAGAAATTCTGATATTATATTCTTTAGAGCAAGGTGCATGCTATCATCCCAGAACAGGCTGTGAAATCTCTACTGATGCCGAGTGAACTGGGTGAAAGATGGGGGAAATGGATGGCCATCCTCCAGGAGTATGACTTAGAAATGCAACCCATGAAGATAGTCTAAGGCCAGGGACTAACTTGAGTGATGGCAAAAGAGACTCCCCACATAGAATGTCAAACTTGCATAGTGGAGTCTATCACTCAAGACCCGTGGTACACTGAACTGGTGTACTTATTGTTAAATAATAGATGCCTAAAGTGGTTATCCCCCAACAAATGCCACACCCTACAGATGAAAATTTCTCACTTCATGATCAAAAATTTCATGCTTTACTGCAGGAATTATGAGGGAGTGTACCTTCGGTGCATTGATAGGGACCAGGCTGCAAAAATGATTGAAGAATTCCATGGGAAGTTTGGAACTGGGCATGGATCAGCCAATGCCACCACCCATCAAATCCTCTAGGTAGGATATTATTGACCCTACATATTTAAAGATGTTTACACTCACATTCGAAGGTGCCATACTTGTCAGACTGTGACACATTGTGAGCGTAACCCGACTATGCCTTTACAACCAGTCTTTGAGGCTAGGCCTTTCACCCAATGGGCATTTGATTTTATTGGGGAAATCAACCCCAACTCATCTTCCATCCACCAATATGTCCTAACTGTAACTGATTACAAGCTATACCTTGCAAAAATAACATGGCAGACGTAGTTATTAAATTCCTAGAAGAAAATATCGTCACAAGATTTGGAATGCCCTTCGCCATAGTATGTGACAATGGTTTGACATTTTCTATGGCACAACTACTTGAATGGACCTATAACCGAAAGATCACTCTGAAGTTTTCTAGCAACTATTACCCCTAGGGGAACGGTGTTGCTGAATCAATGAACAAAAATTTGCTTGAAGTGATCAAACACCTACTAGAACAGAATCCCTGGGATTGGCACCAAAAGTTGAGATTCACCCTCTGGGTGGATCACATTCAAATTAAGGATACCCTGGGAACGTCCCCATTCTGTCTAGTTTATGGCCAGAACCTAGTATTCCCAGTCAACTTACAGATCCCAGTTTTGTAGTTTATGCAGGAATTTAGCAATTGAGATAATATTGTGGAGGTTCGGCTCTTGAATCTGGTGTGGATGGAAGAACAATGAGACGCAACCCTTAAAAATTTTGCGCATCACCAAGCAGTAGTAAAATGATAGTTTGACCGTAGAGCCCAATACAAGGCCTTTCAAATTTCGGACTTGGTCCTGCTATGGGACAAGGCCCAGGAAAAGAAAGGAAAACACACCAAGTTCCAATGACTCTGGCTTGGACCATACCTAATCTCAGAAATCTACAAGGAAAATATCTATCGCCTTAACACCATGACTGGAGAACCTATCCCATTTCCCGTTAATGGATAGTTTCTCAAACATTATTTTGAATGAGGTTGGTTTGCCCAAAGCTGTATTTTATATAAAGTTCCCTTGCTTGTAAATATTTCTTTTCTAGTGCCTCATTTGGAGGTGCCTTTCTTTGTAAATAGTCTTGTTGGCCGTCCTCCGGGACCACCTTTTTCTTTTTTTATCTTTTCTTTTCTCATCTTCTTTTTGGGTTCCAGCATTTTTCTCTCCCTGTTGTGAGGATAGGTATGCTTCACATAACATCTGGTCTCCAGGATGTTGTCTTCAATGTGATAATGAACTTAAGAATCTATTGTTTGCATGATGGAATTGGTCTAGTCTCTGGAGTTATTTTGCAAGTTTGGTAGTAAATTATGAGTAATCTTCATCGGATTTATCCCCGAAAGTCTAGTAGTCAGTGAAATAAAAAGCAAGGAACAAGTAATCAGACACATTGAGGGTAGATCAGTTGCACTAGTTGGTTGAATCAAGTCTGGAATTCTACAAGTCCTTGCCAGATCTGGAGTTTTCCTCCCCCATTCAGAAAACTAAGGTGGGTGAAGGGTGAAAGAAGTACTACCATTAAATTTAGCTAAGCTTAAGCTTGATGGTGAAAGAAGTACCGCCCTCCTGCCCATAAATAATAAAGAAATGAAATGGATGAAACTATGGTGTCTGGGAGAAATGAATGCATTTGATGACTTTGGGGTTTGATATACTTAGTTCCTCCTCTCTACGCCTCCTAGAGGTCATTAGGTTGATTTCCTTCCCAAGCACACACTTCACCACTAATGAAAGGACCACAGATTGGATTGCGCATGGCCAAATTTTCTTAGACATTTCACACCTTGCAAGAAAGATTCTTCAAGTAAATATTTGTTCCAATTTTGCTAACCAGAGATTCTATAGTTCTCAAATGTGCTAAGGCATTCATCCTAGAAAGTCACCATTTGTTATGCCTGTAACACCCCAAAATTGGCATCTTGCAACCCTAACCAATTTTGTTGCATTTGTCATTCTTCTAAATCATCAAAGTCCTATTGTACTAGGCAAGTTCTGAGTTTTCACTGACTCTACTCGACCTGAG
>MU227356.1:2095362-2110399 GCA_018584345.1 Thuja plicata
TGTAGCATTCATGTTTAGGTGATCATTCATGTTTCAATTTCTAGCATAATCTTTGCATTGCATAGCATTTATCATGGTTAAAAATCCTTCGTTCTTAGATGGTCCATAGTTGTGAGGCCCTCTTCCTGAGAGCAAATTTCAAAACTCCATCTAGATAGAAGGCAACAGGTCAAATCACGTAGACAGGCAGGATGAATAATTCATATTCAGTCTTGGCTGTACCTGGTGAAGAAGGACTATGTTGAAGTGTGTGGTTGATTTAGAAGGCCAAAATTAACTCATACAATGCCCTACATCCCCATCCCTACATTTTTTGTGCAAAATGTTGGGTCCCCCTTTTTGTTTTCTGCTTTTGGCTCTTGCCTTTCTTTTTCCTTTGTTTCTTTTGTTTTCCTTCTCCAGGTTTTCCTTCCCATGGTGTTGGTTTTGCTTTTTGTTTTTGTCCCTTGTGTCTTCGGGACCCAGTCCTAGAGTTGGTCATTCCTTGTCCAAGAGCCAGACTCTGAACTCCGAGATTCTTTGCCACGATGTCTTCTTTTTGTAAGAAGGTATGGTCGCATGGAATCCCTGGGCCCAGAGTCCAGAGGTCAGCCTATTCCAAAGTTTGTGGAAGGAAAGGTGACTTTCTTTTCACCTCAGGTATAAATAGGAATCACCTATCATTTTCACAATTACCATAATTAAAACACTTAAGTGATTTGAGCGAGATTAAGTGCGAAGTAATTATGAGTTGTTCTGAGTAATTATGGTTGGTTTCTAGTGTTGAATGGTGATCATTTGGAGGTGGAAGTTTTTGCAGAATGTTCACGGTACCTTGCCTTCCTTGCTTCCTTCAGATTTTTAGGTGGGTCTCTATTTCCTTCATTGTTTCCTGCTTTTGTTTTTGTTTGGTTTGATACTGCCTGGTTTTGTTTTCATTGTCTCTGTGTTTTGGTCATCTCGTTCACCACCCATTGGTGGGTTGGCTCTGCCAGAGGGTTGTCCACCCTCTGTGTGGTGTAAAATATTATATATATGTTGTAGATTCTGTATAATTTGTGCATGTTTGTATAGGGTGGTCACTTCATGCTGCATTTTACTGTAAATTCAGTGTTTTGCATGTATATCCTTTTGTTTCCATGTATATACCTTTTAGCCCTGCTATAGTTTAGGTGTATATGCTGTGTATATTCATCCATTCTCATGTCGAGCTCTTCATGCTTCATCTATTTTCCATTCAAGTTTGTGAGCTAGTTCAAGGAAGAATACTACCTGGTTGAAGCTCGGCTCTCGACTAGTTTCAACCAGGTGGTTTTCTCTCTCCTCCATAAACCAACCTTAATGATCCATTTATGTCCCATGTATACATTCAAGACTATCCAAGTGGCATCCACTTTTCACACATTCGGACAGTTGGCACCACCGTCACCATAACTCCCCATTTATTATGTAGCCATGTGACGCTGACGTAGGCCTGACAACTCACTTTTTGTGCACAACTTCCAACGGTTAGTTTTTTAGACCTTGAATCTTTTGTCCTCACCCAACCCACATCTTTCTTTCATCAAGTATGTTGAGACCCTCGGGCCCGAATATAGGTTAATTTTCTAATTTTGCATTATATATATATACTTTCTGGGATTTTGAACCTAAACTATCTTTTTAGGGAAAAGACGTGCCTTAGTGGTAAGATCTCTGGATCCCAAAATAATATTTATTCATGAATTCTGATGGTTGCCTTACCTTACAGGTTTGTAGAGAAAATTACCTTTAAAATGTCTGAGGCTTCCACATCTTCACCACCCAGAAGTCTGAAACTTCACTCCACGATGACCATTAGGGCAGCCATCAGATCTAAAATGGAGAGGGCCTTAGAAAAATTACCTCTCAACATGAAGTATGTGAAGGTCAACACCGTCATGGGATCAAAGATTGATTCCAAATTTCAATTAATTACCAACACCAGCATCAGAATGTGGACTAAGATGCAGGCCCCGGTTAAAATAATGTACATTCAGCGACAATCTAGGGATCCATTGGCAATCAGCATCGAGGATTCTGGGATTCTCAAGGCCGCCTATTTCCCATGCTTGGTGTAGGCCCCAGAGTTGATTCTTACACTTGCAGCACATTACAACTCTTTCATCCAGGCCATCATGCTTGCAGCCCCGAAACCAACCGGATATCCCAACCCCATGGTGTCTCTCGACGCCACAAATTTTTGAGTAGGGTTGGGGATCCCTCAATTTGAAAATCCAACTGTCGTTACTAGAGATGATGCCTTAGCACAATTTTAGCAGTTGGAGGTCATAGTCTAGAAATACATGAACAATCATTGGCTCAAGACCCAGAAGAGGGACCCCAGGAAAATGAAGCTAGAGATCCCCCGGTCCTAGTTTAAAGAAAGCATCCAGATGGGGATGATAGCACTATCCCGGGTCTTTTGGAAGCCCCATGCCTAGGAATTCATAGGGTGGATGTACTACTTCTTTCTTGGCATCACCACTAGTAGGGAGTACTTTGATTGGGCCACCATTATTTCAAACCACGTAGATTCTCAGTTCTTTCAGGTGGCTGAAAAGTGGAAGTTTTATATGACTTCTTATGTTCTCTGGGCCCTAGCACAATAACAAATTGCCACCAACAGGTTACTCAAATAAGGTGTACTCAGGATTAGCCTGGTTCAGAAGGCTCCTTGGGATTATTTCCCACAAATCCAATGGGAGGCTAGCTTCCCCAGTTTCTGCCAGGTGAACGACGCCTTCATCTACTACAACCTACTCATGCCTACCCGCAATGTAGGATACCGCCTCTCCATGGAGGCAATGGATCTAGTTAGAAGTTATTTCCATTATTACATACAATTCCAGCAGCATACATACATAAGGGTAACCGGCTTCTCCATAAAACCTTACTTATTTCCCAAACATTGTGGGAACAAGATAATTCTCTTAGAGTATTACAAACAAATAATAGAGTTGCATGCATTATATGCCTTAAAGAAGGTGACAAATATTCTATTCCCAATCACTTGTGGGAATTACTCGTGCAGTCTAGCTGCAGCCAAGGAGGCAAACAATGAACTCAAGAGCTTGAACCTGGCATAGTTTGATCTAGCAAGAAAGAACTTTGATCCGCATGTCAAAATTGCACTGGCACTTCCCCGGGCATCAGAGCCTTACCAATATCATATGGAGGACTTCTGGGAAGATTGCCAGGATGACGTTGAATTCTGGAGCCGACATTACGTCTGGATGACCATGCAGATGATGGAAAGGTTGAAGCTCCAAAGATTTCCAGATGACTTCTCAGATGTCGGATCCACAATAGACGCCCAGTACAAGGAAAAGGGGATTGATAAGTTGGCCCTCCCATTGGTGGATTGGAATGCCCAGGAGGGGCCCACCATTGAGGAATTTACTCGCAACATGGTTGAGTATAGCCACATATACTTTAAGAGAGTATGCCCCAGGAGTACCTGTAGGGCTACCCAACCGGTACCAAAGCTGATCCCCGAGGCTGGAACTTCTTCACAGGGAGAAGATAGGGGAAAAATAATAATGGAGACTCCAACTCTGCAGGATACCCCCATAAAAGAACAACTGAAGCAATCAATAACAGCCTCCCAATAGATGAAGTAGAATTTAATTTGTTTCCCTAGCAACAGAGGCTGAGGAAGAACAAGAAAAGGAAGAAGAAGAAAACCCCAGAGCAACCAACGTGGACCCGAACATTATTAAAGATATAGATGATGGGGCAAAGGATATAGGTACCACCAAAGAAAATATTTCCAGTAAGACAGAAGATACAAGGAAGGAGTTGAAAGAGGCTCATACTGTTGAGGGGGCCCAACAAGATATTGGGGAGAATTTAGAGGAACAGGTTTTGGCTACAAAGCCACCCCACCCACCACAGTGGTTGGTAGAATCTCAAAATAGAAAGGCCCCCCCATCAACACCTAGAGCCCATCTTTCTTTGGCAGAGATGATGGCTCAAGCATAAAACCCGCTGAAGGCTAAGAAATCCCAGACAGTTCAAACTCTTTGAACTAAGCCAGGCAGAGAAACAGTTGCAGTAATCGTGACACCTTCCCCAGATGTAGATGAGGCAATGACTGAGGTCAGAGATTATGATGTCATAGAGGTGTCACTGGGGAAGAGGGGAAAATAGGGTGAATTGAACCTGTTGAAAGAAGCAGCCAAGGCAGTGGAGGCTCACTACAAAAAGAAGGCTCAAAAGTACAAGGCAAAAAAGGAGAAAAATGCAAACCTCATGGGGTTGCTAACTGAGATGGCTCAGCCCATTAGCGTTATTCCTCTAGGGGATTCTATGTCAAATGCACCACTTCCAAAGAGTGATATAAACTCATTACGGGCTATGAAGAAGGCCCAAGCAGTTGATGAATGGGTTACCTTGTAGTTGGAAAATGTCTGGCGTTTCCTGGTGTCTACCCTCTCAAATTTATATGCAGCCCACCACATATTACATCAGGCTGAAACCACCATCAGTATATGGGAGGGGGACATTGAGAATTATGAGGCATGGAAGGTTGAACTAGAGGAACTCGTCGGCCTCGGAGAGGAGATTGTTTCTGAGTCTGGAATTTTGGAGGAAGAGTCATTTGATTTTGTGAGGACCCAGCACTCTAGAATTGACCTCATATTGGGGGTAATCAAGCAACTGGTGGAGACTCTATGGAATAAGATCAATGCAGTACAATATTATTTTAATTTATACAAGTCTTTTATCTTGAAGGTCTTCGGAGCTGATCCATTTAGCACTGACACATGCACACCGGAGGAGTATGTTTTGAGGAAGTTTGATGAGTTAATGGAGTCAAGGTATCAATCCCCAGAGGGAATAGATGGAGCTCAAATGATGTGAATAACTCGCATGATACTCAATGGTCACGATGTGGAAAAAATGGCCGATGAATTTAAGGGAAATATTCTGGACCTGGGGAACAGATTGAAGTGGCCAAATACTGGCGGGCTGGCCTTAAAGACATCGATGAAGATGGAATCTCCCATCTCCTCTAGACCTTCAATGATAGTTAGCAACAATAAAGTTTCTCCAGGGGCCAGAGAAAACCTAAGTGTTTTTGTATTCTTTATTCTTTTGGAATGTAAGTTCCTGGATCCCGGAGTCCTAGATCCTATATTTTGTATTCTTTCAGTGATCTGTGTCCTGGTCCTCAAGGCCAATCAGTCACTTTCAAAGTAGTTAATAAAGGTTTTCAGAAGGTAGGTAACTGTTACAAGACACATCAGCTCAACGGGAGGTTTCTAACAGATGGTCTTCTCGAGGTTCCGCTTCAACGTTACACTTGGAACATCAGAGACATGGTGCCACTATTCCCATTTATGAGGCATGTAGCCTTGATCCCCAGGGAATCAGATTTCTTCTTTCTTCTTCACAACTCTCTTCTCGAGGCTGATTCTTCCATTCCACCTCTCTTGTCTTTTTATTTTGACGTGACAGGCCTATTCCATCTCTAGGTCTTTTGTAGAGTGGCGTAGGTAGTACTGGTCACCAGATAATATATTTTATTGCATAATGTAACATAAGTTAGGGTTAGAGTTAGGTTGAAAGATGTGTATAAATAGTAAGTCTGACCCCATTCCAAGGGTCGGCGAAATTAATGATTTTGCAGTCCATAGTAATAGAAAAGTAGTTTTTCATTTCTCATGTTGTAGAGCTCAATGTTCCATAGTTTAATCTTTTAGTAGTTAGATTCTCGCTTTGAGCCACCATTGTACCACGCACCAGTGCTTGCTAGAAGAAATGTTAGTGAAGAAGGGAGAGTTCTTGCAATGATGTTGTTGACATTCTATCTTTTGGATTGACAGTATTTTATGCTTTGTGTTCTTCATGTCCTTTACTCTAACACTTAAAGTAGATTAATGACCTCCTTTCCTTTGCTACTAATGAAATATGAACTGATGGTTATATGTTTCTTTGGTATTTAGTATAGTGTGTTAGAGTATTGTTGATGTTTTGAATGTTTAGCATAACTATAGGTAGATGAAATATTTATAACCCTACAGGATCTTTTTCAGTTTATTTGTTAAGTGTAAGCATGCTTGGAGAAACCTCACCTTCTTGAATCTCCAGAGAGAATGAGTTGAAGATAACTAGCTATCCCCCTAAAAAATAGTCACATCTCCCAATGGAGCCCCGCACCATCGAGACTCGACCCTCAGGTGCTTGGAGGCTTGGGGAATCTCATTTTCCCAAACAACCTTTATAGGTGAAGTTGGCCGGTACCCCGGTACCCAGTGACAACTTACCTCTATTGGTGGACCCGGTCACAAGAGTCCTGTCATTATCTTGTATGTGTTCCCATTCATCAACATAAGCTCCAAGCTCTTCTCTTATGTCACCACTGCTGGTGCTTGCATTTCCAGATAAGGTCTTTTTGTTCTTGTGCACGGTTGCCTTGAATGCTGACTTAACTTTAGGTAAAGTGTCTCCCAATTCCGTGGCCTCAAAAGTAGTTAGTTTTCTAATCAACATCTCTTTGGTGAATTTCGGTGTCAAAGGTATAATTCCCTCTATATCTTGTACTTTGGTTCTGTATACAGGTGTAAAAGATCCGAGTATCTTTGAAATCACTTCTTCCTCACTGTAAGTTCCTCCAAAGTTCCTAATGCCAGAAACCACTTCAGTAATTATCTGTGCATATGACCTAATGTTCAAATCTTCTTTCATTTTCAGTGATTCCATATTTGTCTTCCAGTTCTATAACTTTTCTTGCTTTGTAAACTTGTCTCCAATATATAATGCTTCCAGTCTTGTCTAGATCTCATCTGCAGAGTCCAAGTATTTTACTTCAGTGAATTCTCCTTTTGAAAGAGCACTGATCAAAGATTCCCTTACAACCATATTGCATGAAAATAACTTCTTATCTTCAGAAGCCTTTTCTAACTCATCCTCAGTCGCTATCTTTTTATTCTTCTTTATGATCATCTAGTAATCGATTCCCAGACATAGCAAATGTGTTCTCATCTTGTTCTTCCATCTCTCAAAGTTTTTAGGATCAAACTTCAGACTATCCTTCCTGTAGTAAGTCATCTTTAGGGTAACCTCAATATGTTAAACTTTCTCTCTAAGGACCAATATCTTTGATACCAATTATTAGGAATAACAATCCACAAGACAACTAAGAGGGGGAGGGGGGTGAATCAGTTGTAGTATAGATTATTAAACTTTAAACTTTATAAACCATATCAGTAAAAGTAATTGATAACACAGTAAATGCCAACACCATAACATAATATTTTTTGTTGAGGAAACCCTATTAAAGGTAAAACCCCAGTGGGAATTAACACCCACAAATAATGTACTGAGAGTATAATATCCTTGTTCAAAGATATTAGCCCTGTTAGGATCTTGTTACAATATTATAGTACACAGTCCCTATTAGGAGTCAAAGAAAATAGTAGGCTCACTGCCAAGGTAGACTACCCAAAGAAGGTTAAAGCCACCCTCAAGGATTAACAATCCAAATCAAGTGTATAAAGAAAATACACAATCCAATGAATTGTTTGATAGAAACTATCTTTGCTTGGTAAGTTCCAATGAATTATAACAATCATCAACTCTACTCTATATCCAACAGTCAACAAGCTTTGCAACTTCCTCACATCTCTGTCCTTTATTCTCTGCCACACCTTCTCCACAAGAAAATATCATTCATATATACCCTCTTACAATAATTCATTAGGTTGGCTAGTTAAGCTTTCCTAATACACAGTTAACTAGGTCGTCCAATTAAGGCTTTCCATCATTCAAATTATTATATAACCCCTTGCTAAGATACACATGGTACCTATAACAAGTAAAAATCAATTACAATCCATCACATATACTTCCAAATCCGCAATCCACGCTCAAAATTAATTTCACACGCTACATGTCTGACGTCATCCAGTAAATAGGTCTTCTCGGGAATACACATCACAGATGATGTCACCAGTAAAAAAACAACAATCAAACTCAACCCATTACTCTAACATATGTCGTCTGTCCACTAGTAATCTTGCATCATCTAAAATATCTTCTCTAGAAAGATACACCAGAAACACAAAGACCTAGTCTGTCTAGAATCCCAGTTACATTCCAAAAAACCAGTCTTCACCAAATCAATTGTAACATCCACAATATGTAACCTTCATTTAGGAAACCTTAGGAATAAGGTCAGTACACATCCTTCTGCTAAAATTGAACTTCAATCATTCTGAATCATATGTATAGTGTCCATTCACTTCTTCTAGTCAAATACCCACTCTATCTTCTCCATAGAAATATATGTTGACATCAATGACAAAACATGAATATCAACAACATGATCAGTAACCAAAATTGATATCATCCAACAAAGAGATGGTGTAAATGGATTAAATCCTAGATAATGGGTGCTTGGTTTTTAATTTTGATTAGTGGGGTTCCATCTGGTTTCTTTTCCACTACACAAGGGGTTAGGAAAGAGAACCCTCTATCTCTAGTTCTTTTGATCCTTATGACAGAAGCATTTAATAGAGCTATACATAATCAGGATTCACTTGGTTTCTGGAAAGAAGCTAGAATTGGGGGTATTGAAGTTTCAGTAACACATTATTTTTTTGTGGATGACACCTTACTTTATGGGGATTCAAATGTCAATGAAGCAAAATAGATTAAACAAACCTTGGATCTATATACTTCAGTCTTAGGTTAGAAAGTTAATGCAAGTAATTAAAAAATCTACTTGTTCAATACCAAAGATTTAATTTCTAATAGAATTATCAATATCTTGGGTTTCTCAGTGGACAACCTCCCTTTAGTTTATCTTGGTATCCCCCTTTTCATAGGGGCAAATAAAATTAGTTATTGTCGGCCCATCATTGAAAGAATTAAATCTTGAGTTGTGGCCTGGAAGGAGAGATGGCTCTCTCTAGAAGGTAGAATCCTACTTATAAAATAAGTGCTATCAACTATTCCCAATTATTATTTAGCAATAATAAAGGCACCTGCAGCAATGATCTAGGCTATACATAAATTGCTTAGAGATTTTTTATAGACATGAAATATGAATGTTGAGAAGAATATTTTGCTTGTTTCATTAAAAGAAATGGTACATGTAAAATAAATGGGGGGTGCGGGGGTTCATGATTTAGCATATCAGAACAAAGCCTTTGGAGGAAAGATAGTATGGCACATGTATTATAAACCACATGAAAAATGGTGCTAGATTATGTAACAAAAATACCTAGATAATAATTTCCCAACAAGAGTACTCTCTATTTCAGATCCTCCTAGAGGTTCAACCATTTGGGATGTAATGATGTCCTCAAGAATTGTGGTCAACTATGTAACATGGAAAGTAAACAATGGTGAAAGTGTAAATTTCTTGAGAGACTCATGGAATGGAGCACCTCCTCTAATAAAAAATCATACATATCAGGACTTGGTAATTAAGTCATAAATTGGGTGGGGTTGTCGTATTGTGGATTATGTTTGAGCAACATGTCTATTCTTTAGGAAAGTGATATGGAAGGACTCGGATGAACTTCCCATTTTCATCCAAGATAAAAAAAGATTCTCAGAGATGCTTATAGAAAAAACAATATACTTATCAAATAAGAAGGATAGATTATTGTGGGCCCTGGGAAAAAATGGTAAGTATTCAATCAAGGAGGGCTATATAATATTACAGCAGTAGGAGAGCTTAATAATTCATAACCGGGCATATTTTTTTGTTGGAATCAAGCAACTCTTCCAAAGGTGGGAAGCTCTTCTTGGCTCGGATTAAAGAAAAGGGTCTTAACAAGTGATAGGCTTAATAAATTTCATATCTCCCAACCATTTAATTGTCGATTGTGTAATTAAGAGCTTGAAGATGTGGACCACTTGTTTTTGAATTGTCTATTTGCACAACAATGTTGGATTTTTATCTTAAGGAAATTACATTATTCAACCACGTTGTCTAACAAGTTATGGGATCTTTTTCAGTCATGGCTAGAGCTATATTCTTCCTCCCTATTCTCAAGTTTATGGAAATGTGTCCCAACTATTGTAGTGTGGGCAATTTGGTGGGAACACAATAAGAGGATATTCTAGCAACAAGCATTGGAGATTGATACTATCCTTAAAGAACTTGAAAGATTTATCTCTGAGGTAGTAAATGATAGCCATTTGAAGGTAAAATGCAATCCAATATTATCTACTTGGGACAACACAATTATTCGTGAATGGAAAGGTATTTATATTCTAATAGGCTGGTCTCATGCCTCTTCAAGTCAAGTTCGTCAAGACAAAACATAAATCCATTGGTTTCCACCTATTCAGGGGTTTGTAAAATTAAATTTTGATGGATGTTCAAGAGGCAATCCCGGTAGATCTAGAATTGGAGCATGTATCAGAGATCAACAAGGTGAATTACTAGCAATGAAACTCTCCCCTTTGCAGCATGGCACTAATAATATGGCAGAAGTGCAAGCTCTATTTGTTGGCCTAGTACTAGCTAAGAATGGCGGATATCAAAACATACAAGTGGAATGTGACTCAATGGTTTTCATAAATGCATGTATTAAAAGGGTGTCTCATGACTAGAGGTTAGCCTACATATTGCAGCAAATCTGGTCTCTCTTAGATTCATTTCAAGATGTATGCATATCACATACTCTTTGTGAAGGAAATGTTGTGGCAGATTATATGGCCAATTGAGGATGTGATGGATTAGATATTGAATCATTTAATCCTAAAAGCATTATATCTCAAGACAATGAGATTCAACACTTGATCAAAATTGATAAGTATAATAAACAAAATGGGTAAAGAAGTTTGTCCTTGTGGAATAATCGATGGTGCTCTTAGTTAGTAGAGATCCTAATATCTTGTCAGCGATCATGATTAATGCAGAAGGGACATTTTTTTCATGTTTAGTTTGAGGGCAGATGGTAATATATGGCTACCAGTAATTTTTAATAGTGTCCTCTTCATCAGTTAGTGCTCAGCTGGAAAATGGCAGCAAAGTGGCTCCTGATTTGAATTACTTTCCATCTGATGTTGTTGGATGGACCCCATATCCAACTCAACTAGATAATATGGCAGCATGGGCAGATCCAAACACACATGGCTGGGAGGTAGATGGTTCTGTTGGTGATCATTCACATGGCTGGGAGACTGAGTCTATAATTCATTCTCCTCAGTCTCAACCAAATTTTGAGTATCGGGTCTCATCACAATGGATTAAGGAATATTGTTAAATACTGTATGTTTCTTGGCTTCACCTTCAACCATCCATATTGCTATAGATATAAAGGCACACTTGAAAGATACATGTTTTCATCTTCGGATTGTAATAGATAGATATGCATACTTGAATGATACATGTTTTCATCTTTGGGTTTAGATTGGAAGGATATGCTATCTATTTGTAATTCTCATATTGTATAAATAGTGATATCAGGTTTTCTTTCTGGTTCTTTCTCGATTGAGCTTTTGAATTAGTTTATTATTATAATTTATAATATATTATAGTGGTAGGACCACTTTTGCTTAAAAAAAAATGCATGATCTACATATTCATATTCCAACTAAATAAGTATCCACATGACCTAATTAATTAGCTAGATAAAACTAAAGTATTGTAACATGCATGATACGCATCCTTAAGACAATTTTGAGATATTATAAATTTTAAAAAATTGCTCCATTCACTACAGGCACCAGTACGAAAGAATGGAGCTAAGAAAACCTCTGATCTCACCCATGACAAATTTAGTAAAAATCATATTTCATGCACATTTTAGTCCACATCAATTGGTTTGGATCACTCTTGGATAAAATTTAATATTCTCTCATGGTCAATAGTATCAAGTCTCCAATTATGAACCCCACGTCTTGTCACTAGATGAAGAGATAGGACAATGACAATTACAAGATGGCTATACTGATAAATCTTGTTGCTAGGGTGATAATAAATAAAATGAATCCCATGTTTAAATATTCTGATTTGCTTCTAATATGTTCCTTGCACAATAACTGAGCCTACACAAACAAGTTCAACAACATATATCTAGATGTGAAATTAACCATAAACACACATAATTTCATTGCAAGTTGAACCACAATTGTAATAAATTAAACATAAATACACTACTCACCTATGGGAAACATAATTTAATCACTTGTTTCGTTCTTTGTTAGCTTCATCCTCTCCTCGATGCAACGTAATAAATAGTAACTAACACCTTCCACATTTCCAGGCTCTGTTATTACTGCAAAAACATGTCATGCACAATATGTTTTCAATTTGACATGTAAATATAAATTAAATAGACCTGTCTATTTTACTAGATATATGTCTAGTGGATCTAAATTGAATAGTAAATAAGAACATGTGTACATGCTCCCTATTTATGGACACGTACCAATTTTGATCAAACCTAAAATATGGTCATAATTGGTGGAAATCAATAGAATATCGTCAAAGATTTCATCCTCAACTTCATCATTTGTATTAGTAAAATCTAGTGGAACCAAATTCCATTCACTAACAAATGCACATTTTTGGTTGATACATTCACCATAGTTTTCAGAAATGTAGTCACAACAAAAGCATGAGTAATGTCTAGTGTACAATGACTACACATTACTATCTGTACTCATAACTGAATGCAGGGATCTTGTTTTTTATACCCTCTTACATCCATGGATTAATCTTCTATCAAAACCTAAACAAGACACATGTAAAAATTTAAGACAAATTAAAAACATATATATGTGTGTGTGTGTGTGTGTTCTTCAATGATCAATAAATTTAATGTATGTACATAAATTTAAAATTCAAAACAAGTGATGTTGCATTTATGCCTGATATATCCTATAATACTCTGAATGATATGACTCAATCCAATCATGATGTTGTGTTATCCTGATTTGGAACCAAAAAATGTGTCTTGCACCACTCAACAAGATCATGAGCATTATTTATATGATATCCTTGATAGTCCATTTGATACTTTCTTAAATCACATTTGATACAAGCTCTTGCACCATCATGCTCTCCCTTTCCATGTCCATGCTCAAAGAAACTCCAAATATGTGGCATCTTTTGGTATCGATGATATCTACATAGTGTATAAAATGGCCTTGCTCATTTAAATTGTGTTGCACATCCATCTGACCAAACAAAATGCTTTTCAATTTTGATGCCTTTGTTTTCAAAACATCCAAAAAATTTCCTAAAGAAATACTCAACAAAATGTATGTCTTGCTCTTTATCATCACTAATGTAAAAGTGATATTATTTATTTATAACCCGTGCTTGATATGTACTTTCAACACCATCCAAATCTAATTGTGCATGTCGATAAGAAACATGTACCATGATAGTGACCTTCTCTGTATAGTACTATTCTGCTTGAAGTTATTTTTGAGAAATAAAAGAGTAATTCTCTGCAAAGTCAACAACCGATAAAATTGTTCCAACAAGAAATTTTTTTATTAGTATTTGTAATTGTTCTACTTTCCATTTAGCAAAAAAGCATGACATATATACGGTTGACAACAACTGATAACAAGTATCTCCTCCTCTAAATATTCCAACCTTGTTGATTCTTTCCCAACTTTCATTTCAAACTTTATGTACTTGTAACTCTTACATTTAACCATCCTCTTCATGTTTGTATATTCAATTCATAAAGGAAATTTAGCCAAATCCCTGCATGTTTGACAATTTCCTCTTATGCAATCTATTTCAGGTCTTTCATGATCAATTGATTTGTTACATAGAATTGATGTTATGAATTGGCTTGGACATTTAGGAAAATAATTTTGGGAACCACCACTTTATTCTATCATCTTTCAAAACCCTTTATAGTAGAGATCAAATTCAATATGATATCGACAACACCAAGTTTCAAAATATATTTTTACCTTTAAAAAATATGGCTTTAATCTTTCAAACATTGTTTTTCCAATCTTAATGACAAGATTTGAATTTAAAAATGAGAGATACAATTCATGTTGTGTGTTTTCCAACCAATGTTTTGTGTGCTACAAATATTGCTTAGGCCTAGTCCTCTTCTTGATAAAATCTCTTGTATTTGGTGAAGGATGAGTAGGATCAGTCCAAAATGTCATCACCAAGTTCCTAGCTATTTCCTTAATCCTATCAGAGAGAAAATATCTACACATTAGTGCCCAATTACCTTCCAATGTAGTATCATCCAAAGTGATTCTCCTTTTCAAATAATGTGTTATTTTCTTCCTACTGTATTCGATATGAGATGAAAGTAAAAAAAAATGTCTTTTTTGGGACATGTTTATATTTAAAATAGATGTCAGTATCACTCTTCTTGAAATGGACTTATCTGTAGAGATAGTTGTTTTTCCAATGTAATGCAAAACTTCCTTAACACTTTCAACAATATTTTTTTGTACGTTAGATGCTTTTGTCTTTTTCAAGCTTGCATCTACACCCAAAAAATTTAATGGCTCTTTTAACTCATCTTTAAGAAGTGTAATTGATAATAGTTGGGTTTTTTCAAGTGTATCAAGATTCCCAAATTATGCAATTATTTTCTTAGAATTTTTATTCAATGCCCTCTTCGTAGTATTTATGGGTTGTTTAGCATAATCTCCTAATATTTTGACATCTATTTCATTTAAATGATATATGCTTTTACGATTTATTTTTCTCTTGAAATATTGGGCTAGAATAACATTCTCATATGTTGCTTGTACTTGGGCTGAAAACAAAATTAAAAAATTCTCTTAATATCTCATCTTAAGGGTACCTTGATGAAATAAGTAGAAACATTCTCATATCTAAGGAAATAATTAATAAAATAATGATCTAGAGACACATACTTATTTGACCTTGTGATGAACCTTCTCGAAATTCCATTACTTCAACTTGGGATGGCCCTTGTCCAACATTTTCTTCAACAAAGGCTATGTACACAACAAAAATAATAGTCTTAAGGGGAAAGACCCAAAATGCATATTAACCACAAAGAGAGAGAGAGAGAGAGAGAGAGAGAGAGAGAGAGAGAGAGAGAGAGAGAGA
>MU227356.1:2110449-2131089 GCA_018584345.1 Thuja plicata
AGAGAGAGAGAGAGAGAGAGAGAGAGAGAGAGAGAGAGAGAGATGTGTACTTGGTTGGGATTCTGAAGGTTTTACTTATTGAGCTTGTGATGACCCTTCCCCAACTTCTAAAGTTTGGGCTTATTGACCTTGCGATGACCCTTCTCCAATTTTAGAAGGTTGCGCTTCTTGAGAATTTCCTGCATATAAAGATAAAATTATTTTAAACAAAAGTTTGAATGAAATTTCCTATGTATAGAGTCATATTAATCATAAGATAACTCCCAATAGGTCATGCATAGAGTCCTATTAATCATAAGATTAAATTACTTTAAACAAAAGTCTGAATGAAATTTCCTATGTATAGAGTCCTATTAATCATATGATAACTCCTAATAGGTATAATTGGGTCTAATTAGGTCCTAATAGGTATAACCGGGTCTAATTACTCATAGTGGGTCTAATGGGGTCTTAAGGGGTTATATAACCTATCAGATGTCCTGATACGTATAATTATCTCTAATTAGGTCATAATAGGTCTAATTGTGTCTAATTAGGTCCTAAGGGGTCTAATTGGATCTAATTAGGTGCTAATTGGATATAATTAGGTCATAATAGGTTTAACTAGGTATTTAATTAGGTCCTAAGGGGTTATATTACTCATAGTTGGTCTAATGGGGTCTTAAGGGGTCATATAACATATTAGAGGTCCTGATAGGTATAATTAGGTCTAATTAGGTCCTAATAGGCCTAATTGTGTCTAATTAGGTCCTAAAGGGTCTAACTGGATCTAATTATGTGCCAATAGGTCTAATTGGATATAATTAGGTCCTAATCTATGTCTAATTGGGTATATAATTAGGTGCTAATAGGTTTTAAGGGGTCATATTACTCATAGTGGGTCTAATGAGGTCTGAAGGGGTCATATAACCTAATAGGTCCTAATACGTCTAATTGCATCTAATTATGTCCTAATACCTATCTAATTGGGTCTAATTAGGTAGATCAAGAGATCATATTACACATATTAGGTCTAATTGGGTCTAATTAGGTCTTAAGGGGTCATAGTACGAGCATATTAGGTGTTGATTAGTCTAATTAGATCTAATTACACCTAGAAGGGGTCCTATTGCTCATATTAGGAACTAGTAGGTCCTATTACTCATATTAGGTATTAATTAGTCTGATTAAAGGTCTAATTAGGTCTTTGATTATTTATGCACTAATTAGTCAAGTAATAGGTCTCGAGGGGTACTCTTATGTTGTATTACTAAATAAAAAATTATGTCATAATTTAGTTCCTATTAGTTCAGGACTATTACTCATATTATCTATCCTAATAGGTATAATTGGGTGTAAATAGGTCTAATTGGGTCTTTTAATCATATTAGGTCGTAATAGGTCTAATTGGTTCTTAATAGGTCTAATTGGGTCTACTACTCATATTAGGTTCTAATAGGTATAATTGGGTCTAATTAGGTCATAATAGACCTTTAATTGGGTATTTAATTAGGTTCTAAGGGGTCATATTACTCACAGTGCGCCTTATGGGGTCTTAAGGGGTCATATAACCTATCATAGGTTATGATAGGTATAATTAGATCTAATTAGGTCATAATAGGGGTAATTGGGTCCAATTAGGTCCTAAGGGGTCTAATTGGATCTAATTAGGTGAGCTAATAGGTCTAATTAGATATAATTATGTGATTTAATAGGTCTAATTAGATATAATTAGGTGCTAATAAGTCTAATTGGATATATAATTAGGTGATAATAGGTCTTAAGGGGTCATATTACTCATAGTTGGTCTAATGAGGTCTTAAGGGGTCATATAACCTATCATAGGTCTAATTGGGTCTAATTAGGTCCTAATAGGTTTTAAGGGGTCATATTACCTATCATAGGTCTTAATAGACCTAGATAACTACGTATAATTAGGTTCTAATAGGTCTAATTGAGTCTAATTATGTTCTAATAGGTCTAATTGGGTCTACTTAGGTCTTAGGTCTAATTAGTTCCTAATAGGTCTAATTATGTCCTAATAGGTCTAATTAAGTATAATTAGGTCTTCTTTATAAAATTAGATCTAATTAGGTATTGCAATAACATGCCTAAATGTTTCATTAAGACAAGTCATAACCATCAACTTAAAATATCCAAATAGAGAGAGAGAGAGAGAGAGAGAGACCTTATTTCCTATGATAATATATTTCCCATTCTGCTTCATGTAGTCTTTGTTCAGTCTCTTCTAAATAATGTCGTGTACTCTTATTTAGCCTTCTCTTTTTATTTCCCATCACAAGTTGCAAAATTGTTCCACTAAATTTTGACAAAATTAGAAAAAATTCAATTTCAAAAGTCTTCCTTCTCTAAAATGTGAATTATTTTGCAACTTTCAAATTAATAAGATGAGGAAAACACACACACACACAAATATATATATATATATATATATATATATATATATATATATATATATATATATAATCGTTTTGAACCCTAAATTGCACCAAATAGGCCAACATAGATTTCAATCAAAAGCCATCTATAAATTTCTATCAAAATAGATGAATTTATATCAAAACTAGATTTCCAAATGGATTAACTCACATTAAACCAAGCAAGTAATTTCAATAGAAAGTGCTTTCTATCGAAACTAAATAGTTTCGATCGAAAGTACCTGAGTAGAGGCTATTTCTAGAGTTTCACAAAAGTCTGAAGTTTTCATGGCTTCATGGCTCAAATGGAAGAATAATGAGATTTCCTTTCTCATAGCACAAGTACTCCAAATGAGCTTTCTATTAAATATAGATTTGACAATTTTTGAATTAATTAGGCCTATGTTTTTTGATGTGCATTGAATGTAGGTTTTTTTTATCAAATATAAACCTCTGAGTTTGATGTTAAATGAAAATAGTAGAAATGAGATTTTTTTTTAAATAATAGTTCCCTCTGTCTTCGAATCTACTTTTTATAAAAAAAATTGAAATTCATAAATACACAAAAAGTTATAAGCTATGTAATCAAGGTATGCCAAAATTACGGTTTACTCAACTTCAAACAAACATAAAATATGCAATAATCATGATAATGTCGTCAAACCAATTGCATGCCCTTCATATGGATGTTACAAAACTAAATTCAAAGCACATTGATATCTATTTTAGAAAAAAAATTTATGCTCTATGAAATCAATGTAACTGTTTGAAAATGAAATTTTTAGCAACATAACAGTTTTCCTAGGAGAAAAAAACCATTCAAATAAATTAAAATTAAAGAAAAATTTATATTTAGAATCTAGACAGAAAATCCTAAAAGAATCTAGTTTACTTCATCTTCCAATTTCAAATAGTTTAATGACAATATGCATCCAAATCTGAAAGGGTTTTTACAAAATGTAGAATTTAGTGTCCATTCAGGAAACAAAGTGTAACCCACTATTGTGGGCTCACCCACCATTGAGTGAAGAAAAATACCTAGCTAAAAAAACTTATAATCAACCTACTAAAGTGAATGTGAACAATGTTCATGGGATTAAGAAACTCCCTATAGAGATTAATCCCCCTACTATACATTCCTACATAACACCTTTTCATAAAAGCCTTCCACCATCCAGACCAAACAGATCTCATAAAAGTGGCTATAACATGATTCCTACACAAACCCCTAGTGGAAATGATATTGGAAAGATGGACCAAGTCCCTATAGATCCTCCTCCTTCACAAGCCTCTAAATTTAAACCTCAAGAAAACATTATTCACAACCCTTTTTGGTACTTCATCACTCATTTCTTGTCTAAACAAAACACATGTCATAATGTCTCCATAGAAATCCAAGCACTTATAGATACTAGTAATATAAATTAAATACTGTTAGAAATAAATGAGAGGGGATGGGGGTGAATGGGGGGGGAGGAGGGGGGTGAAGCAGTGGCCTCAACAATATTCCAATTAATCAACCCAAAAACTTAGTACCACAATATTAAGCCTCTAGTTATCTTCATTCCTACAAGATGTATGCCTTCAAATATACTTATCAAATAACTACTGCTCGGAGTGCTTTGCTAAACCTTATTCTTAATGTTTACTAGATAGCAGTCTTTCATTTACTAAAAAATATTAAATAACTTAGTGTATATGGATCAATCTAGATTATTTATGTGTAATGCAAAACACTAAAGTAATGACTAATAAACACATTGACACATGGAATTTTAACGTGGAAACCCTATTAAGGGAAAAACCACTTGGGATCAGTAACCCAAAATTTTCACTCTTCTGAACTGAGCTCGGTGAAGAGCCAACCCTGTTAAAGGTTACAAATATATTGTTTGGTGTGACCTTGTTTGAGGATTTAAAAGATTAGTTTTTCACTTGATATCAGGAATCTCTATGATACCTTCTATGACCAAACCTAGTGTATTTTTTCAAATGGTATCTGGCATCTCATGATATTTTCATGATCAAAGTTTTTGATACTCCTTGTGATGTATCTCAATATAGAAAGGATCTTTAAATCTTGCTCGGTTAAGAGAATTTCTGAATCAATGGTTAAAGTGAAATAGTAAATGATCTATTCACATATACAACTTATACCTGCACATTTTCAGATCTATTATAAGATCATAAAACCATTCTAATCAATATATCTTTTTAATACCTTTGCTCCACTTTTGACTCTACTCGGTGATGCTATACTTTTTTTCTTGATGTCCGCAGAAATATTTAGCTCTATCCTTAGCTTGATTGATCAGGACTGTATGAAGTTTTTCTTCATCAGTTTCTCTTTAGCATCCTCTTTTTTCATTCATTCCCCTTAATTCATAATGAATTAAGTTGTGTCTTTATAGACATGGAATAGTTGCAAGATCCTCTGCTAATCCCAAGGAATCACACATGACTGCTATCAAAAGAATTTTGAGATATCTAAATAATATCAAAGACTATGGTATGTGGTATAATAAAGAAGGCAAATTTAAGCTTCAACTCTATATAGATGCTGATTGGACTGGAAACATAGATGATAAAAAGAGTACAATAGGAGGAGCATTCTTTATGGGTGACAAACTTGTCACATGGATAAGTAAAAAGCAATGATGCATCTCACAATGCATTGCAGAAGAAGAATATGTGGTTTCTGCTACAAATTGCTCTAACATTGCATAGATCAAGAAATTATTGAAATCTATGAATATGGAAATCCTTGATCTAGTGATTATCTATTGTGATAATACAAGTGCAATAAACATTTCAAACAACCCTGCCATGCATGCTAAGACAAAGAACATTGCTATCAAGTATCATTACTCAAGAGAACAAGTGCAAGAGAAAGAAGTGATACTAGAATATGTACAATCCAAAGAACAATTAGCAGACATATTCACAAAGTCATTGCCAAAAGATGGATTTGAGTACCTAAGGAAGACACTAGGGGTTAGACCCTTGTCTACTAGTCACTAAGATGACTTGGAGTTTGCATTAGCCTACACATTATCAAAAGATCATTCATGTTGATGCAAGCAAAGATATGGAATACAATGATATTTCAGTACATAGAAAGGTACTTATTGGCACCGAATACCAGAGTTATTGTATTGTTGATGGAGAGGAAATTCAAATAATATATTAGGGAGAGATATTATATGTTTGGCATTTCTGTCAAAGGGAAAAATGTACTCAATGAATATATCCATATGAAATATCTATCATGATCATACAAAGGGAGAGAAAAATAAAATATCCACCAGAGAGAGGAATAGTCAAACGGAGAGAAAATATCACTAAAAGATTCAAAGAAACATCCATCTAAGGGAGAGAATTGGAAAAGTTAACCTTGCATATCTATCTATAAAAGGGAGAAGATATTCTAAAAATAGGGAGAGACATAATCAAAATTTGCTACATCTATCCAGTTAAGGGAATGAAGAATGAAGAAACGTACTCTGCAAGAATCAGATCTATGCTAGAAGAGCTTACATAGAGTCATATATTTGTATTGGTTATAAAACAATAAGTTTGGAAGAGATTGATGAACTTCAACTGATATATTTCATATTGTATTAGTAGTATGTTTCCATCAATGCCAAGGGGAGAGATTTATGAACTATAACTGATTGAATGTTTGAAGATGACAAAGTTGATGATCACCAAGATGTAGAAAGTAAATGCAAGACATTAAATTAGTTAATGTATTGTATTGTCATTGATGTTAATTTAATATGGTATTTTTCTCATACACATATTGTCACAACACTTAAAGATCTGAAGAGACAAAGTTTTTGTTGTTGGTAATCATATACACCAAGTGATAGTAAACCCCGACAGACAATTAACCCCGAGCACAAAAGTTCACAGTGTTACCTAACGAACATTATTACCTGATAAAAAGTGATACCCGAGCAAGTATTATCGAGATAATTGTAGTTTTCAGCAAACATAACTAAAGTTGATGCCCGAGCTATCTGCAGTAGTCACCAAGAACAACTGAAGTGTTGACTGATGAGAACTAAAGTTAGGAAATGACAAAACAACTTAGCTGGCAGGAGCTATATATAAAGTTGATTGATTGATTACTTTGTTTTCATTGATTAGATAAAAGCTAAAGGTAAGAAGGATATTTAAATCACTTTTTATTCCATAAAACAAGGAGAGATTTATAGAATAACTAAAGAAATCATGGCAAGTTTTACGGTTCAAGAAGTGATCAACGAAGAAAACAGGAAGGAAAATAAATGGTGAAATCATGTCTATATAAAGAGATAAGTAATTAATTATCAAGAGTGGAATGCTAAGGAGAATTTTGGTGAAGATAAGAAGTCTTCATGCAGATCTGATTATATAGGCTGAGGAATAGAGCCAAGAATTCTGCACACACTGAGGAATAGAGAAGCAACAACATTCACAGAGCAGAAAGAAGTGGAGAAAATTAATTGAAGAGAACCTTGATTAGAAGAGGTATAAATCTGAAAATATGCAATTCAAAGTTGTATTAATGAACAAATTATATACTTTTTTCAGTTTAACCATTGATTCAAAAAGTCTCTGAACAGAGTGGGATTTAACCATCCTTAATATATTGAGATAGATCCCAAGGAGTATCAAAAGGTTTTCATGTTGACAACATAGTGAATTCTAGGTCAAGTGATAAATTTTTAGTTTTAAATCCTCTAACAAGGTCACACTTAACAGTGTGTTTGTAACCTTTAACAGGGTTGGCTCTTCACCAATCTCACTTTAGAAGAGTGAAAATTTTGCGTTACCGATCCCAAGTGGTTTTTCCCTTAACAGGGTTTCCACATTAAAATTCCATGTGTCAAATGTGTATATGGTTCATTGATTTGATGTTTTCTTTAGAAATGAATAAAATAGGACTGATTGGTAAACACTAAGTTATTTACTATATTTTGGTAAAGGTTAAGAAAAGATAAACTACTATTTGGTAAAGCTTAAGAAAAGGATAAATAGTATAAACACCGAGTAGTATATATATATGTTAGATTTACACAAGGCATACATCTTTTAGGACTAAAGATAACTAGAGGTTTTATATTTGTTGTATAAAGTCTTGGTTGGATTATTGGATTAATTTTTGAGGCCATTGATTCACCCCCCCCTCTTAGTTATTCTAACAGAGAGTTTATATCTAATGAGTTCAACTTATTCTATATTGATAAAGGAATTAAAAGAAAAAAAATTTCTCTAATAACTTCCCATAGAATGGCATAGTCAAGAGAAGAAATAGATCAATAATGGATTATGCCAGAACACTGATGATAGAGAAGAATGGTGCACAAAAGTACTGGAGAGAAGTTGTAAGTAAAACACTCTATACATTCAACCGAGTATAAGTAAAGAAAGGTACCAATGTTACACCTTATGAGTTATGGTATGTTCATGCACCTAATGTAAAATACTTTAAACTTTTTGTAAGAAAATTTTATATATTGAAGGATAATAGAAATGGAAAACTTGATGCTAAAATTGATGAAAGCATATTCCTAGGTTATTCCACTAAGAGAAAAGTGTATAAGTGTTTGAATTCTAACACTAACAAAGTTGTAGAAAGTGAAAATGTTAGAATTGATGAATATGAAGAAAAGAATGAAGTTGAATGCAAGAAAGAACCTAAAGATTACACATCTTTTGTATACATGAATGAAGGAGAGCCCAACAGTTTACCTGATCTAGAAAAAAAAATTGTTGATCAATAGAAAGAAAATGCTAAGTCACAAAAAGATGTTGTTGAGCATTAGGAGGTAACCGCCGATAAATTTGAAGAGGAAGGAAAGACCCAAAATTAACCTGAAGAGAATTTGCAAGATGAATATGACGAGCAATAAAAAGAGGAAAGAAGAACAGAGCCTATGCTAGCTAAATATGTAAGAAGACATCGTAAACTAGATCAAATCATTGGAGAAAAAGATTTAGAGGTCATGACAAGATAAAAATTTAAAAATCAGACATGTTTATTATGTGAATTTTAGCCTAGACAAGTGAAATATGCTTCAAATAATGAAGATTGGATACAAGCCATCAGTGAATAAATTGAGCAAATAGAGAAGAGCAAAACTTGGACACTAGTACCTAGACCAAAGGACAAAAATATTATTGGAACCAAGTGAGTATTTAGAAACAAGCTAAATGAGAATGGAGAATTCATAAGAAACAAGGCTAGACTTGTATGCAAAGGTTATGCACAAGAAGAAGGAATTGACTATGGTGAGATTTTTTCTCTAGTTGCTAGATTAGAAGTTAGAACTCTAATGGCTTATGCACCTTACAAATGATTCAAAGTATATCAAATGGATGTCAAATCAACATTTCTGAATGGAATACTGGAAGAATAGGTATACATTGAACAAGTTGAAGGATTTTTTTATTCAAGGAAGAAGAATATGGGTTGCAAACTACATAAAGAATTGTATGGATTGAAGCAAGCCCCCAGAGCACGGTATGAGAGATTGCCTAATTACTTAGTCAAAATTGGTTTTACAAGGAGAAATGACAATAATAATTTTTACTTGAAGACTGGAAAAGGTAATGGGATATTGTTAGCTGAAATATTTGTTGATATCATATTTGGTGGACAAGATGCTTTATGAAAAACATTAACAAATGAGATGCAAGCCAAATTTGAGATGTCTATGTTTGAAGAGATCAATTGTTTTTGTTGGTTTGCAAGTCTATCAGAAGAAGAAAGGTATCTACATTACTCAATCTAAATATATCAATGAGATACTAAAAACCTTTTGCATGGAGGACTCCAAACCTGTAAGTACACCTATGGCTACTAGACATAAACTATCAAAGAATGATGAGACAACTAAAGTCAATCAAATCTTGTATAGGTCAATGATTAGGAAGCTACGATATGTTGTTCACTCCAGACCAAATATTGCATTAGCGGTTGAGATTGTTGCAAGATTTTCTACAAATCCTAAGCATAGTCACATAATGGTAGTAAAAACGATACTGAGATATCTAAAGGGAACAAAGGATTATGGACTATATTATAAGAAGAATGATAAGTTTGAACTGAAAGTTTATATAGATGTAGATTGGTAAGGCAATGTTGATGATAGAAAGAGTACAAGTGGTGGCTCATTATTTCTAGGAAAGAGATTAGTATCTTGGAAAAGAAAGAAACAAAATTTTATTTCTCAATCTACAACAAAAGTTGGATATGTTGCAGCACCAATTAATTGTTCAAACATAGTGTGGATCAAGAAATTGTTGAAAGGAATGAAGGAAGAGATTATAGAGCCAGTTGTTATTTTCGGTGATAGCACAAGTGCTATCAATATATCAAAGAATCCTGTGATGCACACAAAGACCAAGCATATTTCTATCAAGTATCATTACTTGAGAGAGTTAGTTCAAGATAAAGAAGTGATACTGGGATATATGAACACAAAGGAACAATTAGAAAATATATTTAATAAAGCATTACCTAAGGATGCACATGAGTATCTAAGAGGTAAATTAGGGTTTATTCCCCTAGATGAGGCTAACTAGGATCACATGGAGTGATTGTATCAAATGTATTACATAGAATATTTGAAAAATTGATGCAAAGGAGGTCACACTTTAGGACTTGACTAAAGATGTGAAGAGTAATGCACAAGATGGTGATCAGTCATAAGAAAGATGATAAAGGGAGCATAGAATTCTTAAATTTGACACATAGATATCTACATGGTGAAGATGTATGACTTTGGAATTGTTGTCAAAGAGGGAGATATACTATTGAGGGAGATAAGATAGTAAGGGAGATAATACTATGAGGGATATATTCACTGGGAAGACATAGAGGGAGATAAGATACAAAGATAAATCTATCCAAGAGGGGACTAATGTTTGTATTGGAGAGAACTAGAATGAAGCTAAGGATATTAATGAAAATTTGTTTACAAGACATAATTTTTGGATTGGTTGGTAACCTTGCATGTGTTGTTTTCATGTTGTGTTTGCCATAAATGCCAAAGAGGGATATTGTTGGAAACTACAATTGAAACAATTTTTATATTTCCATTGATGTCAATATTTAACTGGTAAGATAGTTGCTATCTTGTAAAGTGCCATATCAATTGATTGATGAAGACGATTTGACAAGAAGAGATAACAAGAAGACCTAGTAAAATGGTTGAGTTATGTGAAACTACAATAGGTAGTTGATGAGATTACACCTTGGCAAGGTAATATGTTGTTTATCTTTAACACCAAGTGAAGATTGGAAGACTAAAAGTTTAGTCCTGACTGAGAAAAAGAGAAGAAGATCAAGAAACATAAGTTCAAGTAGTTTGTTTCGAGTGATGTGAGTATCGACCGAGCGTCAGTACATTCTGAGAAAATAAAGTGTCGATCCAGCATCAGCATTTAATAAGCATTAGTAATTACCAAGTTATCTAGTGATGAACAAGCGAAAGAACATACTGATGACCGAGTGTCAGTATTTTGACAGTTTGAGAAAGATTTGAGATCCCAGCCAACATAGTTGAATTCTTAGGGTATGTGAAGTGTATTCAACATAAGGATGATCATTGTGGAGAACTAAATGAGCATTTAATATATGTTTAACCATTTTTATGTATGGATTCAAGAAGGAGTTTTGAGATGTATTCTACAAGGTAGAAAGAGAACAAAATATTGGAAGGATTTGTTGGATTCGACAAAACCCTAAGATCTATAGTGATGAGTAAGCGACAAAAGATATAGCTAACTAATCAAATAGGTATAAGTTTAAACTAATTGTACATTATGTGTAGAAGAGATTAATTTAGTTGATTGGAAAATCTAAGAAGAAGGATGAGAAGTCTGAGAAGAGTAGTATAGGACTGCACAGTGGTGATTGCTTGATGGATTTCCAAGGAGATCTGAGAGATAGAGATGAAAATGGGGGCCAGTTAGTGAATTAGAATTTGAAGCTAAAGTGGATTTGTATTTGCAAAGTGATTTTTATGTTTCATATCAATCTATTGTTACCTTCTAACCATTGTATCAATCAAATCCTTTTAACCAAGGTTGACCTAACAGTCATATTGTAAATCCTTTTATCAAGGTGAAATTGTAATGGAATGATCTAAGTCCTCTAACAAGGCTCAATTTTAATAGGGTGATTAAATCCTTTAAGAAGATCACATTTAATAGTGTGTATTGTAACCTTTAATAGGGTTGCCTCTTCACAGAGCTCACTTCATAAGAGTGAAAATTTGGTAGCATGTTACTAGTGGTTTTTTCCCATATTGGGTTTCCACGTTAAATCGTGGTGTCATAATTGTGTGAATAATATTTGATGTGTTGTGCTGTTAAGGGTTTTATATTCAACAAGTTGATTACTTTAGGATAGTAAACTGCATCTTTATGTTATTTATTATATGATATAGAGACCGAGTGGATTGTTGAGTATATCTAAGTTGATTAAAGTGTTTGGAAGTTTAATTGGTACATCTAGAACTAAGGATAACTGATTCACCCCCTCTCAGTTATTTTAAATCATTCTAATACAAACACTATAACCAAAAAAATTTGTTTCCACCTACTGTTACAATTTTCATAACCTCCTAATCGCATCTCTTGTTTCAATATCGCAAAATAAAAATACTCAGAAGTAGTTCAATGTTAATTCTCCATTGGAGGTTTTAACATTTACAATGTTTTGGTCTAGGTCGCATTACACACACATTTACCTATAGGCATGACTTTTATTGATAATCTTGTCAAACTATCAAGATGACAAAAAAAAAGACTAGACCAGAGAAGCCATTTCCTATTGAAGCTATAGTTTTAAAATTCTTTATTCTTGACAACATTTTGTAAATTATGAAAGTCATATTTTTCCCATAGCCATGTCTAAATTATAGAAACCAATCCAAATGCTAGCTTTTCAATTTTCTCAGTCAATAAGAAAATAGAGAAAAAATGATTTTTTTCTTTAAATCTTTTATTTTCAAGAGAGAAATGTTTCATAAATAGTTAAGTAGGGAACCTGTTCAAAAGTTAGGTGTAGCTCTATTCATCTCAGAGATCCTCTTCTACAATTCTTATAGCCTTGAGCTCAATCAATTACCCTTATCCACTCCTTGTTTCTTCCTGATACAATCTTACTTCTTAAAACCTTCTTATATGAACCAAATATAGTAGAACATTCCAATGAAAACAACTAGGTTGTTTTTTTATCATTTTTAGAATGAAGACAACTTGTTGAGTGTTGTTTTTACACAAGATAATTTCTAGGAATTAAAGATTCAAATTCCTCTCTTGAAATAATAACAAAGTTATTCCCAAGGTTTTCTATGGTCGTGGTACAACTGCTTGGTAAACTCAGTTGAAGATAAATGTGAATGGTAACAATGACGATTGTGTTGGTACGTTTCAAACTTCAAGAAGAAAAACAAATTTTAGCACTTTTTGTATTTTCTCATTTATCAATGTATGCAACTACCTAATAATGCAAATATAACTTTAAATCCCACAATGATTTCCTATTTTAATCAATTTCAAAAAAGATCAAAAGATTTGAGTAGTGAGAATCATAAGAAAAATTACTGAAATAAAATCTAACGGACATAAACCATTTTTGAATTACCATTGAGAATTGAATGATGAAAAGATTGAAATCCACAAAACATAAATAAGATAAATTCACAATTCCATGTTCAGGAGATGCAATCGTTTGAAGAAACTTTACCCACATGCAAGATTCATCAAAATCTATCAACTCATGAAGCCACCAGATACACACACGCATAAGATGAATTTATCTCTAAACGAATAGAAAACATATTTCCAATAATTCATCATAGCAAGATGAAACAATAACAATAAGCTCCAAACTAATTGATCTCAAATTCATTCATAGTAAAACACAATTGGGTCTTTGAAATAAATGAACAAGTATGCACAAATTTGTCACATAGATAGCAGCAAATCACACCATGAATGAAGCACCAAAAACATCTAGATTTATTGCATAAAGAATCCCCCCTTAATTAAATCTTGGTAATAAAATATGTGGTGCTTCAACTTAGACATTAGAAACCTATAGCTAAGGTTTCATCTACAACAAACATGGTGAAAACAAATTAAATATAAATTTTAATAATGAAAAAACTACTCCTAAATTGATTTCTATCAAGTTTGCATGGTTTTCCATTCATGTATACATCAAATACATGCAAAATCAGACTGGAATTAGCCCCTAAAATGAAGGAAATCAAACTGTAGTTCCACTTCTTCTTCTTCTTCTTCTTCTTCTTCTTCTTCTTCTTCTTCTTCTTCTTGCACCGGGTTTGATCTTCTCTTTGATGTTCATGCCCAAAATGCATGGACCCAACTGCTCTTCTGATATGGAAGTAATAGAAGACCCCTTGAATTGCAAAAAAAACTCCTGTCTGCATGCAATCTACTCCCAAAATTATCTTTTGTGAAAAATGTGATTGAAAAATGTGTGCCCAGGAATTTTGGAGTTGTGGATCTCTGAAAAATGCAACTCTGAAAAATTGGCTAAGTATGAAAAAATAGATAGACCTCAAAAAATGGTTAACTAAAAAATGACTTGGTTTAGGAATTTCAGGGTTGTGGACACCTTAGAAACATCAAAAATCTCATGACTAAAAAATGGCTAAGTAAAATATGACTTGGTTTAGGAATTTTTGGGTTGTGGACACCTCCAAAACTTTGAAAATTTGAAAATCTCATGAATAAGAAAAGGATAAGTCAAAAATGACTTGGTTTAGGAATTTTGGGGATGTGGACACCTCTAAAATCTAAAACTTCAAAAATCTCATGAATGAAAAATGGCTAAGTAAAAAATGACTGGGTTTAGGGATTTCAGGGTTATGGACACCTCTGAAACTCTAAAAATCTCATGACTGACAAATGGCTAAGTAAAAAATTACTTGGTTTAGGAATTTCAGGATTTTGGGCACCTTTAAAACTCTAAAACTATGAAACTCCAAAAATCTCATGACTGAAAAATGGCTAAGTCTTTTGGTAGGATCCTAGGATGAGCTTTGCAGAATCTATTTGCAACTTCTTGGATTTCATCAAAATTGATTATCTCCATAAAGTTAAACTTCCTTTGCTCCTTCTTCCTAAACTAGGAAACACATGCTTCAAACTTCTAAACTTCTTAAATCTCGTGCTTGATTTTATTCATAGTTTCCTTGAACTGAAACATATATTGCAAATTACCTTTTGTGTTCATCACGGTCACAATTCCCATAAATTATTGAACAATATTATTGATATAATAAATTCCCTTTGTTCTCATCTTCATATAGCTGCAAGTCAATCCCATCGAATAATTTCTCTAACTCATTGGTTCATAATATGCCACATCAAGATTCTCAGTTCCAAAATCACAAAAGACACCTTGGTTGCAATATTTATTGAAATAGAAAATTAAACTAGAAAAACTAAGTCTACATGAAAGGAAACTAAATATAACTGTAAAAAGGAGATAAAGAAAGCCCTAAACCTATTTAAAACTGAACAGAAACTGAAGAAAACCCCTTCACTGCATCCTCAAACTTGCCTAGAAAAAAGTAACTCTAAAAAACACATAAATAGAAAAGAAGCTAAAAAAGGGAAAAAAGAGGGGGAAAAAACACCAAAAGTTTACTCAAGTGACATCCAACTATTGGGAATACATGGGCCCATAATCTGACTCACCAGATGCCTAATCAAATTGACCATAAGGGTCTCTCAAAGAAACTAAAACCAGAAAAGGGGGGTCTCATTTGGCCAAGTGGCTAAAATGGGGTGTGTGTTGTGAAGCCACAACAAATAGCCCTGGTAAAAGGAGAAATGACCAAGATATTTATTTACCGAAAAAATACCTCTCCAAACCTGCCTCATAATAAGACTGAATGTAGATGTTTTGTCATGGGAGAATAATTTTTCCAACCTCTAAATTGATGTCAAATTTTTGAACTGTTTGTTGTGCAAGATTGTGTGTTCATTCC
Source organism: Thuja plicata (assembly GCA_018584345.1). NCBI lineage: Eukaryota > Viridiplantae > Streptophyta > Pinopsida > Cupressales > Cupressaceae > Thuja > Thuja plicata. The sequence goes on from MU227356.1 coordinate 2,125,892, forward strand.
ATTGAAACCTTGACAAAAGTTTCCCAAGTGAATGCCAACAAAAGACCATTCTTCACACAATTGACATTGATTCCTGAGGAAGAGCTCTACTACCAGTCAGATGTCTATAGCCTGAATAGAGTTTCCAATGGTTTTTTCAGCCTAACCTTTATCTACTACTAGTTAGGCATCCATAGCCCTGGTAGATATTTCTAGGATCACCCTTTTTATCTTGACTTGAGCATTTCTTTCTTTGTTTTTTTTAATTTTAATTTTTTTTTTAACATTACATTTGGGTGGATTACTTAGTAATCCTTTTGAATTCTTCTTTTCTTCTTTGCTTTCTAAATTTCTTGAATGATCTTCCCTCTATAGACCTTCTTGAATGATTAAGGTTTCTCAGACATATTTGTATATTTACAAGTGCCTTTTTTGATTACTTAGTAATCTTTCTTTTCTTATCATGCTCTTTTCCTTTTTTAGTCAGGGTTATAGGGTTCTGAACCAGTGGTCACCCATGTCAATGTGCTAATAATGACTTCAATTAACACCTCACCAAGAAGCTCAAGTTTTTGATATCATTCTTTAAAGTTCACTTATGATTCAGATGGCTAGAATCAGACACTCTTTAGATTATTGATGAAAAAAATTCCACTACAAACTTTTTCTTACCATTTTTTGTGAGGACATATTCTTTGGGATCTTTTGGCTAAGATATATCTCTACCTTTTATTGAGAACTAGTTGGTGTGGGCCACCTTTCTAGAAACAACCCCAAAAAAACTCACTTTTCCCAAGACCGATAAACAAAAAGAAGAAAAACACTCAAGCAATAAGGAAAAAATACAAACACACTGACAAAACAAGAAAAAAGAAAAAAAACTAACTACTAAAACACAAAGGAAAAACTAACTAACACCTACCTAATCAAAACTAAAGATAAATTACATTAAAAACTTAGAACAAAAAGTATATGGGTTGTTGATTAATTGATTTTTCTCTCCCTACACTAGAAATAAAGTACCTTCTATAGTTCTAAGGAATGAAAACTCATCTGTGTACTCAGAAAAAAAAACATTTAGACAAGTTTTGCTCAAATTCTAGGTACAAATTATACAAAATTACAAATTGTGGTAACTCTCCATAATCATGATTAATCCAAAAACAAGTTTTTGCACCCTTAGCATCATATTCAAACTGAAAATTATCAAAAAGAAAGGTATAATGGATAGATACAACTTGATTTACTGAGTTCCCAACCATGGGTGTGTACTCACACAACAAGATTTCTTCTTATGTAGGTCTTAACTCATGGTACACCACTCCATCCTCCTCAAGTTCATGCACACCATAATAAAGCATATGCATTAGTGATTTACTATACCTACCATTACAACAAGGTTCAAATGATAAACGATCAAGACTGTGATCCTTATTATAATCATCATTATCCATAAATAATAAATTAGTATATTTAACCTCATTAGGAATAATAAATTCTCTCATAAACATGACTTTTGGATTATAGGAATTATTAATATCATCAATCAAATCATAATATTCCTCAAACCTCAAAGAAACATGCTCAAAATTGCCCTTACCTTCTAAACCAATCTGCCAAGCTAGCATGAAGTTAGGACAACTTAGTTTTGGATGTAGATTAATGGATGAATTCTTCATGAATCAGCTATTGCAAGGTCTAATAAGTGGATGGTGATGACATTAATTTTTCATTAGTATACAAACAACACTTTTGGTAAGCCTACACCGAAAGACAAGAAAGAGCAAACCGAAGCTCAGATTAGGAGATCACCAAAAATGACTAAGTACAGAGAGAACTGATGACACAAGCTAGTGTGTAAACTATAAATCACAAAGAAGAAAGATAAAGTGGAACCCGACAAAGGAACCCAAAATGCAAGTTACAGTGTAGACCAGTAGTAAAAACCAAAGGATAGTCAAGCATGACCAACAGATAGAATCAAAAGTCAGTTTCAACCCACAAAAAGTGGATCTCACTTCCACGTCAGATAAAGAAAGTGTATTCTATTTATAGGATATTTAATTGTTTTAAATCCATTTATTTAGGGACAAGAAACATTAATGTAAGTGTTTTAATCAGTCTAACTGATTTAAAACATATAGACTAGCAAATCTAGGTGTATGTTGTAAACCTGATCTTAGAGTTAACATTGTTTTTATCACAACTCGATGAAGTCAATCCATCTATAAATAGATGATGTAATCATTCATTAGAATGTGTGTGTGAGAAGGAAAAAGAGAGAGGAGAATAGAATGAGCACATCTATGGATTGAATTGAGAGTTTCAAAAACCATAACAAAAAAATAAGAATTTGGTTACAAGAACCAAGAACAGAGGAAACCGATAATCAAAGGTATTATTCAATCATAATTAAGGTGATAACCATTTTATGAGAACTACATAGGATCTATATCAGCAATAGGAGATTGCATTTACCATGTCAATTTGTAATTTTCTATCATTCTAACAAGTGGAGCTAAGTGTAAAAATCCTTTCAAGGAAGGTGGATTTAACAGTCCACTATCAAATCTCTTAACTGAGTGCACACTTAATAATGTTGCTAATGATGGAAAGTGACAATGCAAGAAATTGTTATTTTGTCATTAATGTCAAACCTTAACTGGTGAGACTATTGTTATCTATTTAAGTACCATATCTATTGATTGATGAAGAAGATTTGACAAGAAGACAAAGTGAATGGTTGAGTTAAGGAAAATAAAAGGGTACTTGATCAGTTGGCACTCTGGCAAAGTAATTAGTTGTTTATCTTTCAAAGATAGTTTTTCTGGTTGTTTTGTGCCGAGCAAGTTTAGCTTGTGTCGAGCAATTCTGGCTTGTGCCAAGCACCAGTAAAATTGCCGAGTGGAAACAGTGATTGCCAAGAAGATCATAGATGTTGGCCGACTTGTAGTATTTGGATTAATGATGAGATTTGAGATCTCTAGCTGACTTAGTTAATTTTATTGGGATATATAAAGTTAATTAAAGATTGATCCACATTATTTAATGTATGGATAACAGTAATTAATGCATGGATTCAAGATTTAAGTAGAGACTACTTTGGAGAAGTAAATGTAATGTAATGATGGAATGATCCATTGGATCTGACCTAACCTAAGATCTACGATCTTGATTAAGTGGCAAAGATTTATTTGACCTAAACAAAAAGGTATATGATAACCTCAAGGGGTTATTCATTGAAGTGTGGATATACAGATTGGTGTACATGTGTGTATGAAAGAGGATTGTATATTTGATTTACTGATTGGCATGACCTAGCAGAGAAGGCTGAACACAGAAGCATAAATTTGCATGTGTGATTGCTTGATGGATTTCCAAGCAGATCAGAAGATTGAAATGACAATGCAAGCCACTTAGTAAATTAGCATCAGAGATGTAATTGGATCTGAATTTGCAAAGTAAGTTGTATGTATCAGATCACAACTGTTGAGTAGTTTCTAACCATTGTATCAGTTAAAATCCTTTAATAAGGTTGACCTAATATTCATTTGTATAAATCCTCTAAGCAAGGTGACATTCAGGTGGAATGTTCTAATTCCTCTAACAAGGACACTCCTGACAGGGTGATTAAATCCTTTAACCAGGTCACACCTAACAGTGTGTTATTGTAACCTTTAACAGGGTTGGCTCCTCATAGAGTGGTGCAGGAGAACCTCTCCAAACACCTAAGTCCACCTTGGAACCAAATGGAGGTAGTGGATCTAAAGAATTCCTAAAAGTAATTTGGAATATATTGAGGCCAATAATGGCAATATGTAATAAAAAAAAATTAATTTAAATATTATAAGTCTTGGAAGTCCTGGCAAAGGACTTAGGACCAAAACAATGTAAGGGTGGCCAATAGTAATGGGATCTAAAGTTTTTTAGGGGATTCAATTAGGTCCTAGAAGAAATAATAAATTAATTGGGATAGAAGTTAATAGGTTTTTAATATTAAATATGCAATAAAATGTAAGTTGGAAATTCAAATATTTGAATTCCAACGGTTATGTGCATTTAGGAGGGAAAATGGTGTTTTAATGGTTTTAGACTTAAATAAGCCTTCCAACCAACCCAATTGATGCAAAGAGGTAGGTTAGATTGGGGTTATTTCATAAAGAAATTGTTCTTGGTTTCTTCAATGGTGTTCCTTACCCAAGTGACCCTAAGTGTCAATATGCCACTAACCTATCACTTTGACTTCTCCCAACTCCCTTATTGTTATAGAGATTAAATATGGCTTAAAATATGACTCCATAAATGTTCAAGTGGTTCTTGAGGTCCTACTCCAAGATCTTACCCTTAATCCACACTCTAGGCTCTCTATCCTTGTAGCCTTAACCAACGAGTTTTTCCAAAATAACTCTTATTTTTCCCAAAACACTTCCAAAATAAATTAAATATTCAGATACCCATTATCCTCATACACAACATATAAAAATATTTGGTATTAATACTTTGGACCAACTATCCCAAAAACTGACTGTTCACTGTCTACAAGAGGGCTAATTTGGGTGCATTTACAAAGGAAGTGCCATTTATATCTTCTACCCTGACATGCCACTTTACACAGAGTCTAGAAATGGTCCAAAACTAAGGATTATCAATTTTTTTTGGCAATAGCATGTTTCCCTATGGGGTTTCTATCACACCCTCACCAAATTGCTCCAAAAACTAGGGCCTTCTAGTTTTCACCCTTCAAATCACTTCTAGAACCTCTCCTTTAGGATTCACCATGTATTTGACATGTAATTTTTCTACCTCAAACAAAAACATGCCCTCCTTAAGTTGGATCTCTTGCTGCTACACTCTAGCAAGTAATTTCATGAGGTTTTCTTCACTATTCTTGATGATCACCATCTCAAATCCACTTCTCCTACATCCAAATAGTTATTAACATCATATATATGTTACATAGGGTCCATTAAATGAGAAACAACAATTAAATTCATTGAATGACCCATTACATCATTAAAAAGACCAAAATAGAGTTATTCCAATGCTCCAAAATGACCACCTACAACAACTTTTTAAATCTGAAACAAAATAAACTATAAGAAACTTCAAAATAGATATAAAATGATGTTATTATATCCTTAGATCATCCACAATCCATTCCCAAGTTTAGATCAATCAACCAAGCATCTAAAACAACAAGATTTTGCAAGAAAAACTTG
>MU227356.1:2131446-2148063 GCA_018584345.1 Thuja plicata
TATAATATTTAAATTAAATTTTTTTTATTACATATTGCCATTATTGGCCTCAATATATCCCAATTTACTTTTAGGAATTCTTTAGATCCACTACCTCCATTTGGTTCCAAGGTGGACTTAGGTGTTTTGAGAGGTGCTCCTGCACCACAGAGCTCACTTCAGAAGAGTGAAAACTTGGTAGCATGTTACTGGTGGTTTTTTCCATATTGGGTTTCCACGTTAAATACTTGTGTCAACTTGTGTGAATGTTTATGGTTTGTTTTAATGTTATGTTTCTAAAAGCTAATTACATTAAATATTAAACTATATGATTAAGTTGTTGACATATGCTACTGCTATTGAGTAGATCTGAACTGTTTAAAATACATAAATTTTTATTTGGTACATATAGACCTGAGGATAACTGATTCACCCCTCCCCTCTTAGTTATTCTAAATTCATTCTAACAATTGGTATCAGAGCTTTGGTCTCCTGAAAACAGTTTGAAGGTACTTGGAGTGAAAAGATCAAGATGTATAAAAAGGAGGTTCCAAAGCTGAATAAAGATAACTTCCCTCCATGGTAGAGTTTGATGAAACTACATCTGGCCAATATTGGAGATGATGCTAAGTGACTTATTGAAAATTCCTATGTACCACCTACTACTCCTCTCATAGCTGCACAACTAAAAGAAAAGCAAGAGCACAATCAACAATGTTGGAGATTACATCCTCATTGAGCTATTCAGAGTTTGATGATATAAAGAGCCGCACTAATGCAAAGGAGATGTGGGATAAATTAGCAACTATCTATGGTGGAGACACAAATGTGCTGAGAGCTAAATCAGAAAGTCTAAGAGGTAAGTTTGATGAAATGAAAATGCAAGAAGGTGAAAATGTTAATCTGTATTATGGTAGAGTAAAAAAAGTTGTAAATACCATTAGAGGAGCTAATGGAACAATAGATGAGAACACTATTATGAGAAAGGTACTGAGAACTCTACTTCCTATATATGCTATTAGAGTTTCTGCAATTCAAGACCTGAGATGCACTCCTAACAATAATCTGAATCTGGAAAATCTGATAGGCAGACTCACTGCATTTGAAATGTCAAATTATGATAACTACAATCCACAAGGTATTGATTCTTCTTTTAGATCTCATTTGGTCCTCAATAAATCTAAGAAAGGAAAGAAACATGTGAATAGTGATAGTGACACTAATAATGATGATCTTGAAGAACTCGAAGCACTTATGGAAAAAAAGACTATCCAGAGGAAAAGGAAAATACAGAGGTAAACTTCCTATCATTTATTTTTCATGCAATAAAATTGGTCATATAGCTACTAGATGTCCTGATAAGAATGAAAAAGATGAAAGAAAGGATAGACAATACAAGGAATACAAAGAGAGAAAGGATGACTGAGACTTTAGGAAATATAAGGATTACAAAGACAAAGGTAAGAAATATTGTTATATTGCTGAAGAAACTTCTAACATTGATACTGACAATTCTAATGACAATGATATAGAGGTTGTTTATGTTGCAATGAAAGAAGATTTTGATGATGCTAAGAAAACTGCATTAATTTCTTATAAGAGTAAAGGTGATCGTTGGATCATCGATAGTGGTTGTTCCCATCATATGACTGGTGACAAGGATAAGTTTGAAACCCTAGACCAATGCAAAGGAGGTAAGATTTGGTAATGATGCACCATTTCTCATCAAAGGTAAAGGATTGATTAACTTGATTGGAAAAATTAGATGTGATAATGTGTATTGGGTTGATGATCTTAATTACAATTTGCTGAGTGTTGCATAGATGAAAACTTCTGGTTATAGAGTTGACTTCCATCACAGAAAAGAAAAGATCTATGACTCTACTGGAGAACTAGTTGGAAGTGGTGATTAGACTAAAGGTAACTTGTTCTATCTGGATTTATCTAAAGAAACATGTTTGTTTGCACAGTACAATGATGTTTTGGTTATGGCATAAGAGATTGTGTCATGTGAACTTTGATAACTTAGTAAGCATAAGTAAATTGAAAAATGTTAGAGGGCTACCTAAGTTAAAGAAACTTGAGAATTCAATGTGCAAACAATGTCAAATAGGAAAGATGACTAAGTCTAGTTTCAAGAGTAAAACACATACTTCAAAGGAAATTATGGAATTAGTCCAAACTGATCTTTGTGGTCCCATTGGAGAAAGAAGCTACTGTGGTGCTAGATACTTTATTCTGTTTGTTGATGATTATTCAAGGATGATGACTGTAATGTTTCTCAAGGAAAAATCTAATGCATTCCAGTTATTTAAATGGTACTTAGCTAAAGTTGAAAATGAAATAGGAAATTTTTTGAAATTCTTAAGATCTGACAGAGGTGGAGAGTTTATTTCTAATGAGTTCAACAGGTTCTGCAATGACCAAGGCATAAAGAGATAGATGTCTGCACCCAGGACACCTCCACAAAATGGTATTGCTGAACACAGGAATAGATCTATCATGGACTATGCAAGAACACTAATGATGGAGAAGAATGTTACACATAAATACTGTAAAGAAGCTGTAAGTACTTCAGTCTATACCCTGAATACAGTACAAGTCAAGAAAGGTACAAATGCTACACCTTATGAACTTTTGTATGGTTATGCACCTAGTGTAAAGTACTTTAAAGTATTTCGAAGCAAATGTTTTATACTGAAGGACAACAAAAATGGAAAACTTGATGCTAAAGGTGAAGAAATTATATTCCTTGGTTATTCAACGAAAAGAAAAGCATACACGTGTTTGAATTCTAATACTAACAAAGTTGTGGAAAGTGAAAATGTTAGAATTGATGAGTTTGCAAAAAGGAATGAAGCTAAAAGTACACAAGAGCCTAAAAGCTACATATCATTCATATATCTGGATGAGGAAAATTATAATACATTACCTGAGCCTATTGCCGAGCAATAGCCTGCACCTACTGAGTCACAGAGTGGAGTTGCCTAGCAATAGGAAGTGAATGTTGAGCTATCTGATGGAGATGACGAGTCTCAGAATCAACCAGAACTAAACATAAACAATGAACTTGAAGCAAGACCTGAGCCTACTCTAGTGAAATATGTGAGGAGACACCATAATTCTGATCAAATCATTGGATTAAAGGATTCTGCAGTTATGACACGAAGTAAGTTGAGAAATTGCACATGTCTGTTATGTGAATTTAAGCCCAAGATAGTGAAAGATGCTTTAGAAAATGAAGATTGGATACAGGAAATGAATGGGGAAATTGAACAAATTGAGAAGAATAAGACTTGGACACTTGTACCTAGGCCAAAGGATAAAAATGTAATTGGTACAAAGTGGGTATTCAGGAATAAACTGAATGAACATGGAGATGTGACAAGAAACAAAGCTAGATTGGTATGCAAGGGTTATGCACAGGAGGAAGGAATTGACTATGGTGAAACATTCACCCCAGTTGCAAGATTGGAAGGAGTCAGAACCTTACTTGCATATGTAGCCTATAAAGGATTCAAAGTTTATCAGATGGATGTGAAGTTTGCATTTCTCAATGGTATCTTGGAAGAAGAAGTGTCTATTAAGCAAGATGATGGTTTTGTTGACCCAAAAAAAAGGAATATGGTTTGCAGATTGCACAAAGCACTATATGGACTGAAGGAAGTGCCAAGAGCATGGTATGAGAGATTGCACAATTATCTGATCAAGATTGGATTTGCAAGAACCAATGACAACAACAACCTGTACTTGAAGAAAGAGAAAAGCAAAGGTACATTATTAGCTAAAATTTTTGTAGATGACATCATATTTAGTGGACAAGATGTGTTATACCAAACATTTGCAACAGAGATGCAAACTGAATTTGAGATGTCTATGTTTGGTGAGATAAAATTCTTTGTTGGCTTACAAATTTATCAAATGAAGAATGGTACCTATATCACTCAATCTAAATATATCAAGGAGATACTGAAATTTTTTGGAATGGAAGAGTCCAAACCAGTGAGTGCACCCATGGGTACTGGACAGAAGCTAAAAAAAGATAATGACACAAAAGAAGTGAACCAAACACTCTACAGATCAATGACTGGAAAACTACAATATGTTGTACATAGTAGACCTGACATTGCTCTAGCTGTTGGAATTGTTACAAGGTTTTCTGCTAACCCCAAGGAAACTCACATGATGGAAGTAAAAAGGATTCTAAGATATTTGAAAGGAACTAATGACCATGGTCTATACTACAAGAAGAATGACAAGTTTGAACTCAGAGTTTACAATGACTCTGATTGGGCTAGAAATGTTGATGAAAGGAAAAGCACTACTTGTGGAGCATTTCTTTTGGGAAAAATATTGATCTCATGGACAAGCAAGAAACATAACTACACCTCACAATCTACAGCTGAAGCCAAGTATGTGGTAGCAACAGTAAACTATTCTAACATTGTGTGGTTGAAGATACTACTAAAAGGTATGAAGGAAGAAATCACTGAACTAGTTGTCATATATTGTGATAACGCGGGTGCCATTAATATTTCTAAAAACCCTGTTATGCACTTGAAGAATAAGCACATAGCTATCAAGTATCATAACTTGAGGGAGCTATTTCAGAATAAAGAAGTGAGACTAGATTATGTGAACACTAAAGAACAATTAGCAGACATATTCACAAAGGCACTACCCAAGGATGCTCATGAGTATCTGTGAGGTAAATTGGGGGTGATTCCCCTAACTAAGGCTAATTAAGTTCTATATGGTACTGTTGCATCAAATATTACATTCAGAATACTTGACACATTGATACTGATGACAGGATCAACATGATACTGAAGATCTACATGATAAAGATATCAAAGTCTTTGGCATTGTTGTCAAAGAGGGAGAGATTACCTATACAGAGGAAGAAGTTACTATTGAAAACAATGAAGTGATTATCTACTTAGAGGGAGTCTACAGATGATCAAGACATAGATGATTACAGTGTGATTACAGACATAGAGGGAGAAATGTTTTACATATAAGAATCAGAATGAAGCTAAAGATATTAATGAAGATTTGTTCATATCAAGCAGCACAAGTGACTTTTTGGATTGTATGGTAACTATGCTTGTTAAATCATTGTTTTAATATTTTGTGTTGCCATCAATGCCAAAGAGGGAGATTGTTGGAAAGTGACAATGCAAGCAATTGTTATTTTATCATTGATGTCAAACCTTAATTAGTGAGACTATTGTTATCTGTTTGAGTACCATATCTATTGATTGATGAAGAAGATTTAACAAGAAGACCAAGTGAATGGTTGAGTTAAGGCAAATAAAAGGGTACTTGATTAGTTGGCTCTCTGGCAAAGTAATTAGTTGTTTATCTTTAAAAGATAGTTTTTCAGGTTATTTTGTGCTGAGCAAGTTTGGCTTGTGTCGAGCACCAGTAAAATTGCCGAGTGGAAACAATGATTGCCGAGCAGATCATAGATGTTGGCCAACTTGCAGTATTTGGATTAATGATGAGATTTGAGATCTCTGGCTGACTTAGTTAATTTTATTGGGATATGTAATGTTAATTAAAGATTGATCCACATTACTTAATGTATGGATAACCGTAATTAATGCATGGATTCAAGATTTAATTAGAGACTACTTTAGAGAATTAAATGCAATGTAATGATGGAATGATCCATTGGATTTGACCTAACCTAAGATCTATGATCTTGATTAAGCGGAAAAGATTTATCTGACCTAAATAAAGAGGTCTATGATAACCTCAAGGGGTTATTCATTGAAGTGTGGATGTATGGATTGGTTTACATGTGTGTATGCAAGAGGATTGCATAGTTGATTTATTGATTGGCATGACCTAGCGGAGAAGGATGAACACAGAAGTAGAAAGTTGCATGTGTGATTGCTTGACAGATTTCCAAGCAGATCAGAAGATTGAAATGACAATGAAAGCCACTTAGTAAATTAGCATCAGAGATGTAATTGGATCTGAATTTGCAAAGTAAGTTATATCAGATCACAACTACTGATTACTTTCTAACCATTGTATCAGTTAACATCCTTTAACAAGGTTGACCTAACAGTCATTTGTATAAATCCTCTAAGCAAGGTGACATTCAGGTGGAATGTTTTAAGTCCTCTAACAAGGCCACTCTTCACAGGGTGATTAAATCCTTTAACCAGGTCACACCTAACAGTGTGTTATTGTAACCTTTAAGAGGGTTGGCTCCTCATAGAGCTCACTTTAGAAGAGTGAAAACTTGGTAGCATGTTATTGGTGGTTTTTCTCATATTGGGTTTCCACATTAAATACTTGTGTCAACTTGTGTGAATGCTTATGGTTTGTTTTAATTTTATGTTTCTACAAGCTAATTACATTAAACAGTAAACTGCATGATTAAGTTGTTGACATATGCTACTGCTGTTGAGTAGATTTGAATTGTTTAAAATATAGAAAGTTTTATTTGATACATCTAGAACTAAGGATAACTGATTCACCCCTCCCCTCTAGGTTATTCTAAATTCATTCTAACAGCTAAAGCTCTTAACAGAGTAGAATTTAACAAGTCTCCACTAATACTCCTAATAGGGTAGATCATCAAAAGTGATCAAATTGTAAGCCTTAACCGACCCCTTTCAATCTTTAGATAGTGAAGTTTTGTGGGTACCATCTCCAAGATAGTTTTTACTTCCTAATAGGAGTTTTCTACGATATCATATCTTGTGTTATGTGTCAATTATGTTCATGAATGTTTCTATGAATGATTCACATGTTTATTAATGTTATGAATTGATATAACTCACACCAAGATAGTTTAGATTAGATTTAATGGACATGCAATTGATTACAAAGGTTAATTGATTAAAGGATACAAAAAGTTTTAGAGGTACTGATTCACCCCTCCCCTCTCAGTACATACTTCCCATTAATCCCAAAAATTGGTATCAGAGCTAAGTCTCTTCTTGGAAAGCTTAAAGGCTTAAGAGAAAATATCATACAATGGAGAATTACAAACTTGATAAAAATATTGAAAATAAAAAGCTTGAAATTATGATGTTCTATGAACAATATAAAGAAGCTAGAATAAGCATGAGATAGTTTCTTGATGAAAGAAAGAGTGGCATCTCACAGTAATGAAACGGATTATCATGAGGAAGAGATTCCATATTTCTTTGAGTCTTCAAGATCAACAATAAGAAAAAGATCAGATACATTAGAAGAAAGCATCACAAGCCTAACTGAAATCAACCTACATCTAGCTGGACAAGTTAAATCTCTGCAAATCAGTTAAGAGACACAGATGGTAAGGATGATTGATGTCACGAACAATGCTAGACAGGCTGAACAAGAAAGAACACTAGCTATTGATGATAGAAGAAAGATCACAGAAAATCTACAAGAAAAGGAGACTGAAATACAGAGACTTATAGAGCATCACCATGAGATAACAAATCAGATTATTCTTATGAGTCAAGATTCAAATAGAATAAATGTTGAACTCATTGAAAGAATAGAAGCTATCGGTGAACCGAGGGATGAGAATGAAAAGGTAAAACATGAATTAAGAATATGTAGCAACAACATAATGAAATTATCAAAAAGGCTAAAGAATAAAATAAAAGAATGGATATTTTCTTGAGGGACAAAAAAGAGTAAATAACAACAATGGTCTAGGATTTACTGAAAATGGAGAATCATCAAATCAATCCAATCTAAAGAATGTATATGAAAATCCAAGACCAAGAAAGCTTACATGCAATCACTATGGAAAGAAAGGCCATACATCAAATGTATGTAGAGGAAAAATGAAAGGAATTCCTAAATCTACATCTTCATTCAGAGGATTCTGTTATAAATGTAACAAGAAAGGTCATAAAGAATATGAATGTAAGTCTGAGATGAAACAACCAAAAAGGGAAAACTACATGGACAAATACTATCCTACATGCAAAATGAATGGGCACACAACTCTTAAATGTCGGTAATCAGTATGTATGGGAATACAATACTTGGAAAAATTGTACATCATGTGCAAGATATGGTCACATTACTACAAATTGTATGAGGCTATGGACTAGAAATTCTAGAGGCTGGACTACCCCAGAATGGCATTCTTACATTGTCATAAAGTTGTTCATCTCAAGAAACATTGTAGAGACCGAATGACAAAGACAAGCATATATCCCAATGGAAACACCATTGAAGATATCTAGAGGGCTAGAGAAAAAATGTGGAGAAAATATTCAAGCAATGATGAAGCTAGAACGAGCAATGAAAATGGTGACACCCCATCCATTGGATCTAGTGACATCACTAACCCCACCTAAGTAGAACAAGTAAGTATGGAACTGCATTACCCCCAAGCTATTACTTTACATTAGTTCCATAATATGTTGAAATAATTCCAAATTAGCATAAGAAAGATGCATCATGGTTGTACTTGTTGAAATATGTGATAACTATGCTTTCAGGCATATATACTGAAACCCATCGGTATACAGTCAATGTTAAGACTGCCTACATTTATCAAGAAGCGTTGATTAAAAGAAAAAGTTGCTAGTATAGAATGAGCCTCGTTGGTAATCAAGCACATGAACAACCTGTTAGTGTTACCAAAACTTTTTGGTAAAAGAAAAGTGAACATTGACTACTCTAAAACATTGTAAGTGTCACCGATGGTAGTAAATTCTTCACCGACAAACTCAGTCTTTATACACCGACAAGTTGGTGAGAGTTTATGACACACATTTTAGGCAAATGACTATAAATAGGGAATCAGAATGACTCTTTTGTCATGACATCCAGAGACGAGCGAGCGAAGGCAATTTTTGAGCAGAAAGAAACCAAGCTATAGAGTGATCATGAATCAACCTCTAGAACTCCATAGCAGTTCAAAGATCTTTGCAAGCACAAACAGTAATTTCTTTAAGATTGACAATTCCATTTTTACGCATTACACAGAAGTCCTAACTTTCTGAAAATGGCATTGACTTCACCAACCGTGAAATCTAAGAATGCAAAGTGAGATGAGTTCAAACTATTCAAGAACATGGCATGTGAGGAACCTGATTATAAGATCCATCTGGAGGTTGCTTCACAACTTGACGATGCTAGTGCATTTTTGCACATTCTAGCTAGGGTTTTGCTGGTTGAAGATTTTGGAACATTAGAGGTAGAAGAAGCTTACAAGAAGATTTGTAACGATGATGGAATACTTAAGTAAGAGTACAAACACATTGAGGTGAAAGGGCTCACCAATGCCCTAATGTGTCTTAAGGTCTTCAAAACTGATTGGATTCGGTTAGTACTAATCAGAATGCATAACAACAAGTTATGGTTGGATGAACCGAAGGCAATAACTTGAGATGTCATCCATGTGGTCACTAGTTACTCTTGGAAAGTTAACAATCTAAATGTATATGACTGATTTTGTGTTTTCATTATGGAAACAAAGTCATATGAAGTTTTTTCAAGTAAACTTGGAAGAAAAAATGGCTAAGCATAGAAGATAGAACATAACAGAGTTATGCAGTCAATTAGAGCACCAACACACGTGCGTAAGATTGAATTAGGATATGCATGTTCATAATTAATCTCTATTATATGTTTCTATGTTTACCCTATACACGCATGGTATGGAATGACAGTATGGGAAAGTTACAGAAAAATTAAGTGCACTAACAGTTTAGAGAACAGAGTATGGAGCCGAACTCAATTTTTGGATTAGCATATAATATTTTGTTTTGTAAAGGCTATGCACCTATTGTAATAATTTAGTAACTATGTCTTAAACATTATTGTAAACATGCTTAAGCCAATTTTTTTGTAAGCATTGTGTATAAAATTTTTGGGCCGACTAAGGTCTTGTTTTCGGTCGCATCTATTGAGTATGTATATATACTTAATATGCATTCTTGTAATGTGTGTAAGAGTCAAGAATATGAAGAGAAGAGAAAAATATGAATAGTATGAACTAGTTAGTATAAGATAAATTCTCTTAAGAGACCAAAGCATTAGCACATAAAAGGAACTGATCAGACAGCTGTGTCACTTTAGCAGTTCAACTTTCAGATCTAGTGCATATCTATCTTCAAGAAGTTGTAGCCTTCTTTAATTGAGTAGTGAGCTCTTGGATAGTGATTCCTCACCCCTAATAGGGTTCTTCTAAAGACTCCTAACAGGGTCATTGCACTTGCATTGTAAAGATTGCTTCTAACAAGGAAAAGGAACCTTAACAAGTTCATTATACTAGTACAATCATTTATGGGTACTAATTCCCACTGGGGTTTTCCTCTGATCAAGGTTTCCCCATAAACATATCTAGTGTTATATTGTGTTATGATTCATATGTTGTCTATTTTATTTATGTTCAAATTTTTGAAATAGAATAATTTGTTAAAAACTGATTCACCCCTCCCCTCTTAGTGTTTCTAACAATTGGTATCAGAGCTCTGGTCCTCTGAAAGAAAGTTTAACCACTTGAGGAGATCATGGATTCAATAGAAGTTAAACATCTAAAAAATAATCTTGAAGTAGCCCTTGAAGATCTTGACAGATCTGAAAAATAAAATGAAGAACCAAAACTAAAGGTTGGTGGCTCCCAAATGCTTATCAAGAAATTAAGAAAAGATTTGAAAGATTGCTCTACAAATGACTTGGGAAAAATGGTCAAGAAATTGAATGAAGAGAACATGTCTTTAAAATATAAGATTCAAGATCTGAATGAACAACTTATAGATAGCCTAACAGATATTGCAGAAAAGAGGAAAGAGAGTAAACAATTAGATGATGAACTTATGCAAGCAAACATGAAAATCTTGGAGTTAGAAAACATCAAGAAAAAGATGGAATCTGAATTAATAGAAACAAAAAAAAGATTGATAAACTACACACAATTCTGATCTAATTCAATCACAAATTTATGCACAGAAGCTAAAAGGTGATACTACTGGTGTTGGATACAATGTAGCTCGAATTGAGATCAATTCAATGCAAGAAAGAAAGAAAGCTCAAACAGAATCTGTAGAAGTAAAGAAAACTGAAAATCTTGAAGAGGCTAAAGCAGAACCACCCAAAGTTGAACACAAGGTAGTTAACCTTAATTTTTATGCCTGTAACAAGCATGGACACTTGGAAAGAGATTGTAAAGAGGTAAGACCTTTAAATGTTTATTGTTACTCCTGTAATAAATTTGGTCACAAGGCTATACATTGCAGAATAAGTCAAAGAAATCACTCACAATAGAACCAAATAAATATGACTCAATACAATCAGAATAATAAACTTCAAAGAAAATTGTAGAACATTACATGTTAGATATGTAATTACAATGGACACTCAGCCAAGCAGTGCAACATGATGAATAATAACATCAGAACTCCTATCATTTGTCACTCATGTGGCAATGTTGGACACATCTCAAGGTTTTTTAGGTCAAGAGCACAGAGACAAGAGAATCCTAAAAAGTCACTATTTGAAGAATCAGGAGAAGTTAAGTTTGTACAAGCTAAAGCTGATTCAGATAAAATTTGGGTTGAAGTAAAGAAGGATAATGAAGAGAACAAAGTAGTAGATGAATCCATAGTGGATGCACCTTTTACTTCTGGTTAGTTGACCCTCATGGTCTTAGGAGGAGCTATTCTAGCTCTAAACACCTGCACAGCTGGTATACTCACCTTCAAGTATGCGCCTATGGATTCATGTATTTGGTGACAAATTGGAGAAGTATGCATGGATGCATAGCTTGAACAGTGACAGAAGAAAAGATTGAAATTATCTATGCAAACCGCTTTATGAAAACAAGCATTAAATACAATAATCCTTTATATAAGATTATAAAAGATCTTTAATCCTCACTTTGCATTCAAGATTGAGCACTTAGAGAGCACAAGAGATCTTAGCATCAAAGTAGTAAAGGTTAATAATTTGGTTGGTTGGTTAATGTATTGAATTCAAAATGGAACCCTAGCAGTCACATCATTTTAGAATTACAGTGAAAGCCTATTTTTTCAATCAATAAGTAAGTATGGCAACCCCTGTAGTATTTGACATTGCCGAAAGAAAGAGATTTGTGTTTAAGAAGCATCCATTCAAGTCTATACTAGATGATGTAGAAGGGGAATTTTCCAAGACTTTGCTAGGAGTTATGCATTTAGAAGACATATGTGCATACACCTATTGCAAGAAGAAAACTATTAGAGATAATAACATAGCTTCTCTTATGGCTTCGATGATAAAATCAGACTATTCATTCAAAGATAAATACGTGCATCTCACTGACAACCCTATCTTTGAGTATTCTAACATGCATGAACTCTATGAGCTAGAATGGGTTAAAATCCTACTGAGCTAGATACATGATGACCTATATTGGACTGGTGAAGTACCTGTCTGCATTACTGTAGACCTAATTCATGATATGACTAGACTTCCTATGACTAGACCAGTTCTTCCCACTAGTAAGGATGTTAAGAATCAGGTTGAACAAGCATGCTTATCCAAGAGTGATAGGAACGGAATGACTGTTGATCCCATTAAGGAAAATGACATCAAATTGGTCACTATGATACTAGGTTATAAGTTCTAGCACACAAGCAAACTAAACAGTGTATCTACAACTACTGTCCTGACAACAATAAAGATGGTAAAGGATAATACTTAGTACAATCTATGTGAGATATTGTGCACATAGCTGATTGACAATATTAGATCTATCAAGTATGACAAGAGAAAGATATTCAGATAATTTGGCTCTTTGATCATCTATCTATACTTTCACATTGTTGGTAAAGTTGTTAATCTTTACCTAGACAGCAGTAAACCTACCATGTCACAAATTTCATTAAAGGCTACATCAAAGAGTAGTGTTAAAGACTCTATGGATATGGAGATAAAAACATTCAGGATCAAAATGAAGAAGAGGTTCAAATTATAAGAGAAGATAGTTGCGAAATACAAAGACACCATATGCTTCATGGTGGAAACTAATTGTACTTGCATGGAGGCAGTTGAGCCTAGAACAAAATGGATTCACCCTCTTGGATATGAAGTTGAAGAACATGTTTTGGAAGGGTATGCACAAGTTCTCCTATCTATGCCCAAGGATCCCAATGAAACTAGATGGGGTACGTATAGAGAAAAGACAAATCAAATTGATTATGTCTTATATAGTGTAGACAATAAAAGAAAGGCATCAAGGATCACATCTAGCATCCTAAAAATTCATGGGGTTACACAAGAAGACCTAGACAAAGCTAGGGAAGCTAAGATTGCAAAAGAGATCAAACAAACAAAAGTTAAAATAGAGAAGTATGATGATATGCCCAAGAAGAAGAAGAAGAAATCTGATGAAGGTACATCTATGCCATCAACTACTATTGATCTAGAATCTTCTCCACCTTCAGTACAAAGAAAGATGTCTAGAAGGAAGAAACAAGTTCCCACAAGTCATCCATCCTTAAGGACCACAAGGAGAAAGGTAAAGAACACTCAAGCCCCTCCTGAGGTAGGATTCAGACCTATTCTAACAGTCCTTAAGAACATAATTGTTAATGAAGGAAGACTAGAATCTATCAAGAATGTCTATGACAAATACTAAGAGATAGACAAATCAGAAATTCATTGTATGATTATCCCTCAAATGATTAAGTTTAAGAGGAAAATATTGGAACTTAAAAAAGTCATACCAAACAAAGTATAGAACATCCTTGATGTATTAAACAGGAAAGAAATTGAAGAAGATATGAGGATTAGAGAAGAAACATTAGACAGTCTTCTCCCTGTTTGCTCACATGATGAAAAACCTATACTGCTGGATATGGTAAAACCTCATCTCAGAACCAAAACAAGAATACTTCAAATCATGAACAAAGAGTATGAAATGGTTGGTGAAGAGACTCATAAATATTTTGAGTGAGTATTTCTGGATAGACATATGTATCCATCAAAGGCACCTACAACAAAGGTGACTCCAGTCCCTCCCAAATAGGATAAAGAACCATTGATTCAAAGTGTGCCTATGATAGGTCTACAGGATTCAACGCCCACTATTTCAACACCTTCTAATACAGCCAAAGATTTAGAAGAAACTATTGTGATTGATGATGTTAAGATATCCATGACCACTTCTGACAATGACATGGACAAAGTTGAAAAAACATTTTTCAGCTCTAAGGAGACAGAGAAGGTATGCACTGATAACACTTCCTTACAACAAGATGAAGTTCCAAACAAAGATTCAACACATTTGAATAATGAGGAAGACAATAAAATTAATGAAACACAAGTTATGGAGATCCCAGTAAAAAGAGAATGTATGGATATTAGTCAGAATACTGTATTCACCCCATCCATTCAACCATCAACTTCATTGTTGTCAAGTTTAACTCCTGACTCAGCAAGTCTAGATGCATGGGGAGAAGAAGACTTGATCAAGATTAGTGTCCTAGCCATGGAAAAATCCAAAGAGAAACAAGTTATGAGAAACCCTCTATTTTTGGAGTTAGTGAACATTCTGAATGACCTAGTGCCTGCAGAAAAGAAAGTGGCTAAAATTCAGTCAGTTCATGATGTAGATTGCATCCTAACAAGCTTCAAGGCACACTTCACAAGTTTAGTAGACTCAGCTACTAGAACTACAGAGGAAGAATATAAAAAGGAAAGATTGAATGAATTGGTAAAGAATTTTTCCTTAGATTTAAATTCATTAAATATTTTTCAAACAATACTGAAAGACTTGGCATCAAAAGGCAGAAAGGTAATAGAAAATTGCATGGATAGAGGCAAACTCACCTATGAGCACATCAAGAAAATAGAAGAGGTAGATATCTTGGTTGATAACATAAGATAATCAGTTGAAACATCATCCCAAGACATCAAAATCTACATCAATATCTATCAAGGTTAGATAGACAAGATAGAAAAAGCTAAAATGGAGATTAGTAAGATAAGGATCAGGCAGACCCAACTGAGAAATGCACTTGTGCCCTCCTTAGCAGTTCTGAATGAGAACATCAAATAGATTGATGCAATCATTTACACCTATGATCAAGGACCCTGCATTGATCTAACAAAGATGGAGAAGCTTACATATGCCTTATGTTCCCATCTTTAGATAGTTGATGCATTGAAAGCATTCTGGCAGCAAGAGATAAAAAATTTGTAGATTGCTTATCCAGATGTGTACATGGAGTAAGTATCTAGAGACTTACAGTTTTGACATCTTTGTCAATAATGTCAAAGGGGGAGTAATGTATGTATATAAGGAGAATGTTATATAGCCAAATTTATGATAGAAATATTTTTTTAAGTCAAAGTCTAAGAAACTTGGCCACATTCCTTTGTTGCCATTAATGATAAAGGGGGAGATTGTTAGCAAGTTAACAATCTGAATGTATATGACTGATTTTGTGTTGTCATTATGGCAACAAAGTCATATGAAGTTTTGTCAAGTAAAATTGGAAGACAAAAATGGCTTAGTATAGAAGACATAACAAAACAGAGTTATGAAGTCGATCAAAGCACCAACGCACATACGTAAGATTGAATCAGGATATGCGTGTTCATACTTAAGCTCTATGATATCTTTTTATGTTTACCTTATACACGCATGGTACAGAATGACAGTATGGGAAAGTTATAGAAAAATTAAGTGCACTAACAGTTTAGAGAATAGAGTATGGAGCCGACCTTAGTTTTTGGATTAGCATATAATCTTTTATTTTGTAAAGGCTATGCACCTATTGTAATAAGTTAGTAACTATGTATTAAACATTATTTTAAATATGCTTAAGCCAATTTATTTGGAAGCATTATGCATAAAGTTTTTGGGCCGACTAAGGTCTTGTTTTTGGTCGCGTCTATTGAGTATGTATAGATACTTAATATGCATTCTTGTAATGTGTGTAAGAGTAAAGAATATGAAGAGCATAGACAAAGATGAACAGTATGAAATTGTCAGTATGAGATAAAGTCTTTTAAGATACCAAAGCATTAGTGCATAAAAGGAACTGATCAGACAGCCATGACACTTGATCAGTTCAACTTTCAGATCTAGTGCATATCTATCTTCAGGAGGTTGTAGCCTTCTTTAATTGAGTAGTGAGCTCTTGGATAGTGAGTCCTCACCCCTAACAAGGTTCTTGTAAAGAATCCTAATAGGGTCAATGTACTTGCATTGTAAAGACTGCTTCTAATAGGGAAAAGGAACCTTAACAAGTTCATTATACTAGTACAATCATTTGTGGGTACTAATTCTCATCGAGGTTTTTGTCTGATCAAGGTTTCCCCGTAAACATATTTGGTGTTATATTTTTTTATGCTTCATATTTTGTCTATTTGATTTATGTTCAAATTACTGAAATATAATAATTAGTTAAACATTGATTCACCCCCCCTCTCAATGTTTCCAACAGTTACCCTGTAACCGATAAAGTAAAGGCACTAAAGCATCTACTCAAGGCAAAGATCAAAAATATGATAGGAGCCAAATGGGAAGACCATGGATTGAAAGTAACTGTAACACCCCAAAATTGGCATCTTGCAACCCTAACCAATTTTGTTGCATTTGTCATTCTTCTAAATCATCAAATTCCTATTGTACTAGGCAAATTCTGAGTTTTCACTGACTCTACTCGACCTGAG
>MU227356.1:2148163-2158208 GCA_018584345.1 Thuja plicata
AAAGCAGGAAAGTTTCTATTCTGATCTTCTCAGGGTTTATAAAAGAACCCTCTTTCTTCATTCAAATCCCCTGAAAACTTGAATTAAAATTGCATTGTTACTATACTGAATTGTTACCTCATTTTCACAATCTCATATAGCTTAATTTCAATTTTCAAAATAGAATAGCTTCAATTTCTAGATTAAATTGCATTGAAATCATGTAGCATTCATGTTTAGGTGATCATTCATGTTTCAATTTCTAGCATAATCTTTGCATTGCATAGCATTTATCATGGTTAAAAATCCTTCATTCTTAGATGGTCCATAGTTGTGAGGCCCTCGTCCTGAGAGCAAATTTCAAAACTCCATCTAGATAGAAGGCAACAGGTCGAATCACGCAAACAGGCAGGATGAATAATTCATATTCAGTCTTGGCTATACCTGGTGAAGAAGGACTATGTTGAAGTGTGTGGTTGATTTAGAAGGCCAAAATTAACTCATACAGTAACAACAATAACCAATGATGATATTAAGTTTGGTGCATGTGTTTTGGGTTACAAATTATTCCAAGCAAGCAGATTAAACATCATAGCAATAGGTGCAGTGGACACAACCTATAAAATTGTGAAGAAGGGTACACAGTTGGACTTATCCAAGCTACTCCTGAACCAGTTGAAGGAAAACCTAAAGACAAGAAGGAATGCAAATTCAAACACTTGTAATTTTGGCTCACTAATCATGTGTATTTTCTTTTATTTTCAAGAAAATTTCCCATAAGTAGGAGATGTGAAATGGGACAGCACCAAACCGGTCACCATGCAAATCAGTGAGCACATAGCTGCACTAGGAGATAACTTTGAAATAGTCATGGATGAATACTTCAATGTATTCAAAGAACGAATGCAAAAGAGGGTAAGAATCCCCAAGCAACTCATTGAGAAATATAAGGATGAGATATGATTCATGGTTGACACAGATAATACTTACATCAAAACTGCTATAGCAAGGATAACATGGTTGCCATCATTGGAATATGAGATCAACATTGATCTTGCAACAAAGGCAATTGATGCCTTAATCAATGAACCACTGGACAAGAAGAAACCAAGGTTTGGCACATATGAAGAGGCCAATTCAAGAGTTAAATTAGGCCTAGTTGTTAATAAGATATTTAAAAAGAAGGACAAAATGGTGAAGAATCTCAAGAAGATTTTGTTAGTAACCGAGGAAGAAGCTGAGCAAGATGAAGAAATTGAACAAGAGGAGGAAAACGAAGAATAGTTGTCTGTCAGTAAAGATGAAGAAAATAATGACTCTAAGGAAACATATTCAAATTTTCCATATCCTCCACCATCTAAGAAACCAAGGACTACAACTGCTTCAAGGACTAGAAGCCAAACATCCAATTGAATCTACTCCTTCACCTCTTAAGAAAGGAAAGGTCAGGACTTACAAGAGGAAAGCTCCTGCACCAAAAAGAGGACAAAACAAGAAGGGTAGAAAATTCATCAAAACCCAAGAGGACATAGAAGACATCGAGCAAGATGAAGCCTTAGAGGTAGAAAATGTCAAGGTAAAAGAACCTAACATTATTGATGACATTTATGTTTATATTGCAAATTCTAGATCTATTACAGATCAACACATTAGAAAATGGCAGAAACAAAATCAAGAAAATCATAATAAAATTGAAGAAGCCATGATAAATAAAATGTATAACTTCAAATATGTACCAATGCAATTTGAAGGAAGTTATGTACCACAAGAAATCTTGGATAGATTATCCGGTCATTGGACATTTGCTTTGGAAAATGAGAAAGAAATCAGAGAGAGAGTACTTGTTTCTCTAATGCCACCTAAATCTAAAAAGGTAGAGATAGATGAGATGATGGAGAAACAAAAGAAGGAATTCTCACCAAAGCTAAGGGCATATAAATTTATTGAAGGAAAGTTGATTGTACTTGAACAAGACAACCATAATAAATGGTGCAAGATCATGAACAGACCAATTGAGGAAGACAACCTCGACAAAGACCTTCAACAACAAGATGTTGATAAGGCAACTCAAGATAATACATCCATTGAGTTAGATAAAGAAGAAGATGAGACAATAAGGAATAAGATTGTAGATGTCGCAGATGATACATGGGATGATACCATAAATGAAAACATTGTGGATACCAATGTCATCGATATTACCAATGACCTAGCAGATGAAATCAATAAGGATGAAGATGTCATTGTTGCAAAAGACATAACCAATGAAAATGACACAACAATTGATAGTCCATAGATGAACATTCCAAGAAAACTGCCAATATTCATACAAGCTATCAATATCATGCAAGAAACAAGCAAATCATCTGAGAAGGAAACTCCAAAGGATGTAGGAGAAGAAGCCAACAAAGACAACACCAATGGTCAGAAAAACATTGGAGATACTCAAGATGTAACCAACACTAACAAGGTTACTGAAGGAGATAAGGACAAAGATGGAGAGACTCAAGACAAGAATGAAAAAAACCAAGACAGATGATGCAAAGGACACCAATGAAGGAGACAAACCAAAAGATGGTACTCCTGAGAAAATAGAAAAGGATGCTAGCGATGATGTTAATGTGAATGTGGAGATGTTTGTAGACACCCAATGAGATGAAACTGATTCCAAGCAGCAAAAAGAAGTAGAATAGGTCCAATCATCAAGCACAATAGAAAAGGCTGAGAAATTGGCAATGGTGCTACATTCTACTGAGTCATAGAAGAAGAAGAAGAAGAAGAAGAAGAAGAAGAAGAAGAAGAACAAGTTAGAGGTTACACTAGATGAAATCATTGAAATACTAAAGTGTGACCCCTCTACACTTGACATGGACACATTACAAGAATATGGAGAGATATGCCAGAGGAAGGAATTGCTAGAGAAGCTGAAGAAACAACATAGGGACTCCATGGTACTAGAGACAACAAGGGACATTCTACATCAAATTATAGCTGATGTTGATATTGATCAAAGAAATCCTATACTTGATAAACTAGCTACCCTCACCGACACAATCACAACTCAGAACATTGATAGTGAGAAGGCAATTGAGGAGAAATCCAAAATGAAGTACCAAAAGAAGCTCATAGAGAACATCAACCAAGAAGTGGTAGAGAATAAGGTAAAGCTATCAGAATTCATATCTGAATTAGACCCCATCATACCTTAAGCTATAACCTTAATTCAAAAGACGAGAACAATAGAAAAGTTCACTAAGGAGAATAGGGACAATATATCAAAGCTAGATGCAGATCTAACAAATAGTGTTGGTTTCTTAACCACAGATGGAGACAATGAAATCAAACTACATTATGAGAATATAATTGAGGTAAAAAGGTTAAGGCAGGAGCTATGGGAGGTAGAAACACATTTCAAAGAAGAAGTAATCGAGCTACAAGCTCAACTTCTGCCAAATCTTACACTGCTACAACAATATATTAGTTCTGCAAGACAACTTATAGGAAATCCTGAGATGTCTGTATTAGACAACATATATGATATGCATTCAAAGATAACACTTAAGCATATGGCTCTTGAGAACCTCAAAGATCAATGGGAGAAAATGATGGAAGACATGAAGTCTTCTCATTCCCACATTTTTTATAAGCTCTAAGTTAAATGACCTTTGCCCTTAATATCAAATAAAGGGGGAAATGATATAAGTACAAAATAAAAAGGGAAATTTTATGTACATTAATTTAGATGGGAAAAAGGTAGACATGTATATGTATATTCATAAAGGGAAAATGATATGTAGAAGGAAAAGATATCATATGTATAGATATACTGGCATATACATATGGGGAGTCATTAAATGACTAAGGATTATATATGTTGTATATACTTAACATTTTGTTAGTATTTTGAACATATTAGTTTTTGATACTAATGTTAAAGGGGGAGATTGATGAAATTAATTTTTCATTAATATACAAAAAATACTTTTGGTAAGCCTACATTGAAAGACAAGAAAGAGAAAACCAAAGATCAGATTAGGAGATCACCAAAAATGACTAAGTATAGAAAGAACCAATGACACAAGTTAGTGTGTAAACCAAAAATCACAAAGTAGAAAGATAAAGTGGAACCCAAAATTCAAGTTACAGTGCAGACCGACAAGATAGATACAGTGCAACTGACAGTAAAAACTTAAGGACAGTCAAGCATGATCGATAGACAGAACCAAAATTCAGTTGCAACCCGCAATAAGTGGATCTGACTTCCATGTTAGATAAAGCAAGTGTATTCTATTTATAGGATATTTAATTGTTTTAAATCCATTTCTTTAGGGACAATAAACATTAATGTAAGTGTTTTAGTCAGTCTAACTGATTTAAAACACATAGACTAGGAGATCTAGGTGTAAGTTGCAAACCTAATCTTAGAGTTAACATTGTTTTTATCACAAATCGATGAAGTCAATCCATCTATAAATAGATGATGTAATAATTTAATAGAATGTGTGTGTGAGAAGGAAAAAGAGAGAGGAGAATAGAATGAGCACATCTATGGATGGAATTGAGAGTTTCAAGAACCAGAATAGAAAAAGAAGAATTTGGTTAGCAGAACCAAGAACAGAGGAAATCGATAATTAGAGGTATTATTCAATCATAATCAAGGTGATAATATTTTTATGAGAACTACATATGATCTGTATCAGCAATAGGAGATTGCATTTACCAGGTCAATTTTTAATTTTCTATCATTGTAACAAGTGGAGAAAAGTGTAAAAATCCTTTCAAGGAAGGTGGATTTAACAGTCCAATATCAAATCTCTTAACCGAGTGCACACTTTATAGTGTTTCTAAAGCTCTTAACAGAGTAGAATTTAACAGGTCTCCACTGATACTCCTAATAGGTTAGATCATCAGAAGTGATTAAAATATAAGCCTTAACTGGCCCCTTCCAATCTATAAATAGTGAAGTTTTGTGGGTGCCATCCCCACCATATTTTTTACTTCCTAACAGGAGTTTTTTGTGATATCATATCTTGTGTTATGTGTCAATTATGTTCATGAATGTTTCTATGAATGATTCACATGTTTATTAATCTTATGAATTGATATAACTCACACCAATATAGTTTAGATCAGATTGAATGGACATGCAATTGATTACAAAGGTTAATTGATTAAAGGATACAAAAAGTTTTAGAGGTACTGATTCACCCCTCCCCTCTCAATACATACTTCCCATTAATCCCACCAGATGGATACCCATGAATTAACATTTATTTACTCAAACATAATATCAAATCAAGCATTTTGTCTACCTCATCCATTAAGAGAGATAAAGAATCATCTTTTTTGTTGATTTGTAAGTCTTGATAATTATCTACCCCATGGTATGATTTGTTATCTCCATCACATTCCTTAAAATCATCATTAATCGAATGCATTATATCAGTAACAATAGATTTATGAAAACACACCCTCGTTCCATAGTTTTGGCCATGTGCGAGTGTTACAGACTCTAGGAAAACCTTTTGATCATCCTTTTAAAACTCTTGTATCTCCTCTATTTGGGTTTCATCATGATTAACATTCAACGAATAAAGGGCATAATCACTCATGATTTCATGAAAATAGACTTCTTATTTTTTAATTATCATGAAAATGTCTATGAATGCATCTATAATTTCATTCTCTGTATCATTTTGAATTGTCTCACCATCATTATTTTATATGTTGATCACTTTAACTTCCTCATCAGGCAAGCCAATATCTTCCAAAATCTCAGGGGTTCAATTACGTTCATCATCTTGTTAGGATTGGATTATATTGAGAGCGGGGGGGGGGGGGGGGGGGGGGTTGAATAAGTATAATAGCACTTTAAATAAATTCTTCTGTCACTTAACCATTAATCATACATTTGCAGTAAAGTAAAGAACATAAGTAAATGACACAATACTCATAACACCATATTTGTTTATGAGGAAACCCTAGCCAAGGGAAAACCTCGGTGGGGATGATACCCACAAGCATGCACTAAAGTATAGTGTCCCTGTAAGGAGCTAAATATTACATAGTACATTTCCTTGTTAGAGGAATAAAAACCCTGTTAAAGGTTCACAACAACTTGTTAGGGGCCTCTGAGCTTACAACTCATACAATACAATTTAGTTACAAAAAGTTCTTAGCCATGAACAAAACAAGCATCACTAATGCTTTGATAGTTCCTTTATAGTTCTTCAATCATCTGTATCTTTCTCTACTCTTCCATTTTCATATCTTCTCTCCCAGATAACTATTACATGACTACATACAATCTTTACCAAAAAGATCTTACATATATATCTCTCAACTTTACAAAGTCGGCTCTCAGTATGAATATTACAAATAATACTAAGTCGGACTTCAATACAAAATACATTTAATATAGAAAACATTAAATTCATAGTTGACACTCTTGCATAGTTAATGTGTAGGCTATCAACAACCAAATACAACTTCAATTGCCTGGGGTCCAATTCCTACTCCCTCAAGCTTCGCTATTGTCCAACTACTATGTATCGTTGTTCTTCTATAGTTTGTTTGTCTTCAAATCCTTCTAACTCATTGTAGACTTAACCAAATCCAAATCTATCTTAGGTGGAGGTCCAACATACTTCATAATATCTTCCTCTAATCTCTCTTTCCCTAATTCATTGATCTTTATCTTTGACATCAAAATTACTTCTGTATCTCTACTACTATACTTAGTCAATTTTGAAACATCAAAACTTTTCTTCAAAGTAATCAAACTTAAACCCATATGTGTTGCCATAAATGACAACCAAAAAGTGAATCATATTTACCAAATTTGATCACTTTCCAACAATCTGTCCTTTTGGCATTGATGGCAACACTTAATAAAAAAAATGACTAAGTGTTCCAACCAATCAAAAACTATCTCTCCTTCTCCTTATCTCTTCTTCATATTTTTCTCTCTTTCTTTTATTATGTTATATATTTTTTATTTTTCTCTTCTTCTCTATTTTTTTTCTTCTCTTCTCCCCCTTTGAAAAGAATGACAAAGGTGCATAAAAAGAAATAATCTTCAGTTCTTGCTTACCAGTTTTGCAATATCCTGAAAAGAGTCTTCCAAAAGCTTCACTTCTATGCTCCGAGTCTTGAACAATATCTGACTGATGTGAATCAAACCATTCATTGCAAATGATATAGTTTGAGCCTCTTTCAATTATGTGGGTAAACCTTTAGTCAATAAATTTGCATTTTTCTCCAAATTTGAGAGATGAGCTTCAAGTATGGATAACTTTGGAGTGACAAAGCTCCTCAAAAAATTAAATCTTTTCAATACTCTCCCTTTTTCATTTTCCAATAAATTGAGTTTGGCCAATATTCTTGTAACTTCTATGTCTAGTTCTGTTGTGGACTGAGAAGATATTCCACAACCATCCATCAAAGTGTTCAGAGGTGCCCTGATGCAGGAGCATCCTAGGTGTAAGGGCAATCTTGCATCACCCAAAAATATTTCTGTTTACTTTTCAATAAGGGCTACCTTGTGCAGAGCTGCTATTTATGGAAACTTTCTATTTTTAGTAAGTTGGTCATATGGTCTCAGAATGTTCTAATTTCACATGTGGAGGTTCATCTCAGTCTTATAAGCCTACTAGTAAATTTTCATGGCTAGATCAGGTCTAGTTTTGAAGATATGAAAGATTTTCAGTATTGGCAATAGGGTACAAAAACTTTGAACTCAGTTTTGAAGGCTTTAGAGGCCCTGGATGAGGTCAAAAATTTGGGCGACGGGCGCTTGCACAGGTCAAGCCTGTAGAGCGCTTTGTGGCATTTCTGGATTGGGGTCATAACAGTCAATCGGGTCAACTGGCGATGACTTATGGTCTTTGGAAGTTGGGTCACCTGAAATGGCAGAAAATAATTTTTCTTCGAAATTTCTATTCTGGTTTCAAAAGTTATTTTGAGCCGACTATGATGTAACAAATTGTAAACTAAAATAACTCTAAGTTTTTTCGGCCCTATGGGCTAAATTTCTGGAACCTTCTCGGGCACTGGAAATTGCCTATATAAAGAAGGCCCATAGTGTTGTCTAGGGTAGTTCGGGGTAGATCTGGGTAATAATTCGAGGCTTTGTCCTACAGAATATTGTAAGGGGAATGCCCATGTGGCTTTTCATATTGTAATTCTAAAAGTTTGTAATTCCACATTTGTGGAGATAATAAGAAGCCCATTTTCTGTTCTTGCAAATTTTTGTTGCTTCTCTGTTTCTGTTATGTGTTTGTGGTATTAAGGCGAGCACCCTTCATCAAGTGGTATCAGAGCCAGGTTCCTAAGTGTGTAAATAGATCACCGACTGTGAGGCAGTTTGCACCAGGACCATGGATTAGGGTTTTTGTGTAAACAGATCACCGACTGTGAGGTAGTTTGCACCAGGACCGTGGTTAGGGTTTCAGCGCGCATCATGAAAATGCCTCCATGAAGGGAACATGGTGGAAGAGATGGTGTTGTGACACCTGAGGTTAGAGAGCTCCAGAGACAAGTGAAAGCATTGCAAGAAGATATTCACAGAGGAATGAATCTTAATGTTAGAAAAGAAAGTGAGGATGAAGCTGAAGAAGGAAATGATGATCAAGAAGAAGTTGAAGTTTTGAATCCAGAAGAAGAAAGGCTTTTCTGAGCCATTTCCAAGATTGATAAAAGACCTAAGATTGAGGTTCCTAAATTTTTAGGGAATCTTAACCTAGAGGAGTTGATAGTTTGGATCAACAAATGTGAAGAATGTTTCGAGTATGAAGATATTGAGGATCCTAAGAAGGGTCATGCGAAGATTTGGTGGCAGAAGATCCAATTGGAGAAAAATTGAAGGGGAAAGGATAAAATCACAAGATGGTATCAGATGGTGGATAAGTTGAAGCGACAGTTCATTCCTGTTGATTATGAGCTTGACCTGGTGAAGAAAATGCAAATTTTGAAGCAAGCAGGAAGATCTGTTAAGGAGTATACAGAGGAGTTCTATCGAATCCTCATCAGGATAGGCCATGCAGAAGCTGATAAGGAGAAAGTTTCTCATTACCTTAATGGGTTGAGGCCAAGCATTCAAGAGGAGTTGAATCTAGTTCGAATGAATAGTATTGAGGAGGCATACCAGTTTTCCCTGAAAGTAGAAGAAAAGCTGAACAAGAAGTTTGAGAGCATACAAAATGGAAGAGGTTGTGGTGGAAGATCTGATGGATGGTAATATGGTGGCCAAAATGAAGATCTGAAAAAGAAGGATGAGGCCAGTAGCAGTCAGAATCAGCGAGGAAACAATTCCAATCATTTCCAAGATCAGAATAATAGAGATCAGAGAGGAAGAGGAAGAGGACAAGGATCTGGAAGAGGAGGCTTCCGTGGAACATGTTTTCACTGTGGAGAAGGAGTTCATAGGGCATTTGAATGTCCTTAGTGCCAAGGAAGAATAGATAGGAGAAATGAAGGCCAGGCCAGAGTTGCACATGTAGATGAAGATGTCAGATCATCACATTTTGAAGATGCTGAAAGAGGAGAAACGTTGATTAATAGAAGAGTCCTACTGAGTGGTGAGAATGAACCTGAACAAAGGAGGAGCCTATTTCGCACTAGGTGCAAGTGTGAGTGTAAGTGTTTTTATGTGATTATTTATAGTGGAAGCACTAAAAATTTGGTGTCAGAAGAGATAGTGACAAAGTTGAAGCTCAAGAGAGAGAAACACCCACATCCATATCGGATTGCCTGGGTACAGGATGACCACAAGGTCATGGTCAATGAATAATGCCTCATGAATTTCAAGATTGGCAGATACCATGATGAGGTACTGTGTGATATCATATCTATGGATGCATGTCAAATGTTGTTGGGTAGACCATGGCAGTTTGACAGATGTGCTGTACATGATGGTCATGCGAATACCTATTTCGTGATAAAGGATGGAGTACGACATAAGCTAAAGCCATTGAATGACACAGAAGAAAAGGTATGTGGTAGTGCAAGAATAACTTTTGTTGATGGAAGAAAGTTCCTAGATGGTATGAGGCATGAGCATGTGTGT
>MU227356.1:2160766-2186766 GCA_018584345.1 Thuja plicata
TTTAGATTTGACAGAGTATCATGAAGGAGGTGTTGAAGATGAGATCACAGCAGCACAGTGGAGTATTCCAGCAAGTAGTTCAGATACCAAGGAGATTGAAGACATACTGGACAGTCATGTTGGTAGATGCATAAGGAACATGACATATGAAGAATATCTAGTCAAGTGGAAAGGATGACCTATTGAAGATTCATCATGGCTAACAAGGGAGGAGGTTAACTGTCTTGGTTTTCCTCTGCACACCTGAGTCATGACAGGGTCACTTCTCAAATTACCCCAGGTGTCTGATGCAGGAGCATCCTAGGTGTAAGGGCAATCTTGCATCACCCAAAAATATTTCTGTTTGCTTTTTAATAAGGGCTACCTTGTGCAGAGTTGCTATTTATGGAAACTTTCTATTTTAGTAAGTTGGTCATACGGTCTCAGAATGTTCTGATTTCACATGTGGAGGTTCATCTCAGTCTTATCAGCCTACTAGTAAAGTTTCATGGCTAGATCAGGTCTAGTTTTGAAGATATGAAAGATTTTCGGTATTGGCAACAGGGAACAGAAACTTTGAACTTAGTTTTGAAGGATTTAGAGGCCCCAGATGAGGTCAAAAATTTGGGTGACGGGCACTTGCGTGGGTCAAGCCTGTATAGCGCTTCGTGGCATTTTTGGATTGGGGTCATAATAGTCAATCAGGTCAACTGGCGATGACTTATGGTCTTCAAAAGTTGGGTCACCTGAAATGGTAGAAAATAATTTTTCTTCAAAATTTTTGTTCAAGTTTCAAAAGTTATTTTGAGCCGACTATGATGTAAAAAATTGTAAAATAAAATAACTCTAAGTTTGGTCGGCCGTATGGGCTAAATTTTTGGAACCTTCTCGGGCGGTGGAAATTGCCTATATAAAGAAGGCCCGTAGTGTTGTCTAGGGCAGTTCAGGGTAGATCTGGGTAATAATTTGAGGCTTTGTCCTATAGAATATTGTAAGGGGAATGCCCATGTGGCTTTGCATATTGTAATTTTGAAAGTTTGTAATTTCAAATTTGTGGAGATAATAAGAAGCCCATTTTCTGTTCTTGCAAATTGTTGTTGCTTCTCTGGTTCTGTTATGTGTTTGTGGTATTAAGGGGAGCACCCTTCATCATGCCCTCTCCTTGGAAATAATTTCCAAAAAATTCTAAACATGTCTAATCGGATTCATGCAATAGATAATTTTTTTTCTCCCATGTCCAATGCAGCTCTTTGCATTTGTCAAACAAGTTTTTATAATGCCTAAGTCCCATGTGATGGACTTGTAGACTTCTATCATCTTCTTCTCTAAATATTTCTTCTCTTCCTTCTCCTCTACAATCTTCAGAAAATTTTCATAGTGCCCATCAAATTCATCAAGTGTAATGTTCAAGTTCTCAATGTCATCTTTGTGCTGGAAAAATATAGGGACTCTTTTCTTTGCTTGATGCAGTAAATGCCAATTTTACCAATTCAACTTCATCCATGCTATCCACATTCACATCACTGCTTGCTAACAATGAAATAGATGGTGATTTTACCTCTTTCTTTTCAACTTCTTTCTGTTCCATCTTCTATTCATCATCCTTTTTCTTCTCAACTTCCTCTTTCTGTTCTGGTTCATATGCAATAGAGGTGTCCAAATTTCCTACAAAGGGGTCCTCATCTTGTGAGGGTCAAGGGTCATTGCCACACTAGAGACATATAAATTTGGTGTAGGGTATGCTTTTCTCTTCTCTACTGATGTCTTTGTCACCTTAGATCACTCACCCCATTCCCAATTGTGTGGGCAATGTGGTTTTAGGAGATGAGGGCCTGTTAGAAGTAGAACTCATCAGAATTTTCTCTAACGCCTTCTGAGTTTCCTCAGTCACTTCATAATACTTCCTCAATTTTCAATAGTCTAACCTTGGTTCTTAATAAAGGTTTCAATTCTTTGAATATACTATCCCTCTCCTATACTGATAACATAGGAAGCATGTTATCAATTTCCTTATTTCTGATCTAATCATCCTTAATCTGTGCCAAGTGTTTTCTATTTTCCAATTTTGCATACAGATCTGTAGGTATACTTCCTTCAATTTATAAAAGAGTCTTCTTAAATGTAAGAAAATTCTCTATCACAATGTCTTATATCTTTAGCTTATCTGATTCCTCATACCTGTTATATTATTTGTCAATTGTAACCAATTTACCTTGCTCTAGTGCTCTTTTCTCTAGCATCTTCATGTCTAGTTTCCAAATGTGTTTTACTATTTTCTTCTCTTCTCCTACTATGGTTTTCTCTTTGGGTGATTTAGGCTTACTTGATCTTGTAACTCTAGGAGTGACATCCTTTCCTTGCTCTGTTTGCTATTGTGGAGGAGGTGGACTTTCTACCATAACTACCTTAGGAGTGAAAGGGGAATCAATGCTTCCACTTGCTACTACAAGATATCTGTCTACCATTTTCTTCTTGACTTATTTCAATTCCTCATCTTTTAGTCTATATTTTACACTGCAATCATGAATAAGGTTAGCAATTTTCCTTTTCCTATATCCTCTAGATTGTTCCTCTTTCACCTTTGCTGATTTTTCTTCATAGGTTCCCCATCTTTCCTCTATTGTATCAACTTCTAATGCAATAACATGTTCTACTTGCATGGTGAGTACTTCAGATTTCACTTCATAGCCCATGTGGTAACACCATTTATTTCTAGGTGTAACTGCTTCAAAACATACACAATCAGTTTCAACCATGAAACAAATTGTATCCTTGTACTTATCCACAATGTCCTCATGTAACCTGTATCTTATCTTCATCTGTTTCTGTAGAATTTTGATCATAGAAAATAGTTCTCCATCTACCCAAGTAGTATAATTCTGCCTTTTGTAACTCTGTGAAATCAATATGCTTGTGGGTACTCCAGACTTCCAACCACTAGGATGTAAACCAGGAAACTTCTGTTCAATATGAATGAACATATGAATCAACAATGAACCAAATCTAAAAGTTTTAGTTCTATGCTTCTTTACTAGCTTCACATTCTCCAGAAATTGTTGAGCAAAAACTTCACATAGGTTATATTTTATGTTTCCCTTCACCATCCTCCATGCCATCATGATTACTCCAGTAGATAGTGAATTAGGTCTATTACTGTAGTAGAATTTATATCCGAGTACCATGGCAATCAATCTCACATCTTGCTGGAAGATATCATTTACTGTCATTACCCTTTTGTCCCATTTAGAATGTGTTAGGGTTTTGAATTCTTTCTTCACATGCTTCTCCATAGTAGGTATAACTCTAGTATTGTCTAATCCAGTGATCTCATGAATTAGGTCAGTACAAATTTTCACAGGTTGGTTACTAATCCATATGAACTGATCATGAACCCTGCTCATCAATATCTTAAACCATTCATTTTCATCGAATTCACATTAATCCATAACCTTCATTATGCTCAACTGACTAATGTGTTTGAATTCATCTTTCATGATTCCTTTTTTAGTCATATTTTCCATTTCAGTGAGTATTTCATTTTCTCCCAATGTATTATACTTACAATGTATGTAAGCCCTAATGTGATCTACGTGCAATACACCATGTGGGGTTTTTGAAAATTCTCCTT
Source organism: Thuja plicata (assembly GCA_018584345.1). Classification (NCBI taxonomy): domain Eukaryota; kingdom Viridiplantae; phylum Streptophyta; class Pinopsida; order Cupressales; family Cupressaceae; genus Thuja; species Thuja plicata. The sequence continues at coordinate 2,164,374 of MU227356.1, forward strand.
ATGGATCCTCTTCACATGACTTATACAGATGTTTCTTGAATTTGTATCTAGGATGAACAAAAACATCAAACATGACGGGTGCATCCATACTTAGATGATGTAAAATACCTTTCTTTCGCTGAGATACGAGTGTTATGCTCCAATCGATCATGTAAGATGAATGTAGAATAGTCTGAATGCTTATGCTCTCTGGTCTCCTTAGCTCACTCTTTGTCAAATGGTGAATAGATAGGTCATCAAATGCTTCTTTATACAAGTTACTTTATATTGTCCAGTCAGCTGCTAGATCTCATGAACACAATATACAAGTCGGATGATGGTGTGCTCTTAGGTATATAATTCATGATGTTAACTTAGTTCACACACAAGCTCGCATGAGCTCAATCTATGAATTTGAGGGAAGGATAAATTCTGATGTCTATATCCAATGCTCCCCTTAAGGCCATGATCGTCCAATTAGGTCAATTCTATCTAGCTACCTTTAGGCAAAAATCCAGTAGCATCTAATGACTCTCCCTGAACTGATGTCTCACTAGTTTCTTTAATCTTCCATATCTTACCACTGTTGTTGTCTTCTTCTTTCTTAAAATAGTTCTCAAAATCATTCTTCACATCTGCAATACTCTTGCCAGTATTATTTCCATTCTTCTATGAATTCATAGGAGGTGGTGTTCTTCTATTATCTACTCCATTATACCTGTAAAACTTTTCTATATGTCCTAGATTATTGCATTTGTAACATATAGGAGGTCTTCTTTCTTGATTATCTTGTAACTTATAGTACTTTGCAATGTGTCCAATTTTATTACATTTGTAGCATGTAGGTTTCACTGTATGTTCTCTTCCATTGTCTTTTCTATATCTAGATTGATTAGGTCTTCTACATTCTGCTTTCTTGTGCCCATATCCATTATAGTTAAAACAATAACCATAAAAAGTTTTGAAAGGGGAATTATCTCTGCAGTCTCTCTTCATGTGTCCAAATCTATTGCAACTAAATCATCTACCTATGAAAGGTCTGATCTACTCTTTAGGTTCTTCAATAGATGGATTCACAACATCAATCTTCTCATCTGATTTCTCTTCCTGGTTCTTTAAACATTCAGCTTCATTGAAGCCAATACCAATCATATCACCTTTAGGTTTCTATTTTTCTAGTTGTTCATCAATCAAATCACCACTGGTGTGAAGTTTCTCAATGTGATTATTTTCTTTAATGAGTTCACCTTTCACAATCTGATTGTATTTCTCCAATTCCAGGTATTTGTTCTTGTAGTTGTTAGCCTCATCCTTCATTTGATTCAATGCACTATTTAAGGTTTCTTCAACTTTCTTCTTAGCATCCTTCTACATCTGTACTTCTATAGCCATAGACTTATTTTCAAGTTTTAGAGTTTCAATATCTTCTTTTAGTTGTTTCACCTTATCTGAATTGTCCTCATATGAGTCTTCTTTTATTTGGACCACAAGATCTTCTCATTGACTTCTGGAAATCTCAAGCTATTCTTTGAGTTTCTTTATAAATTTCTCAGCTCTTCGCATGTTGAATCTCAATTCTCCATTCTCTGCTTTAGCTTTATCAAGGCCTTCAAGTGCAGCATCAAATTTTTCTTGCAGCATGTCCAAATCCATTCTGATCTCCCTCAAGATGTTAGGGGGTGGTCCCACAATAGTGTGTCCCACTTTTTTGAACATCTTGATTTTTGCTGAAATTGCACATTTTTAAGAAAATATGATGATTTAAGTCTTGAGAGGTCTCATTTGAAGGATTAAATTCAAAATGGCTAGATAAAATCCTCTTGAATCAAAATCCCTTTCGTATAATCCCTCTACTCCTCACTCACACCTATAATCAAGTCTCCTTTGAACCCATCAAAATGCTGACAAAAAATCACTTTGACATTAAATTTTTGTGGGATCAAATAAATTCATTTGAAAAACCCAAATCTAGGATGATAGTACTCCAAGAAAGCTTTCCAGTGATTATGAGTTATATATATATTGAGTTTATTAAGACTTTTCTTTTTAAGTTTTACTAAACATAGGTTGTCTGACCATTTAGCGACTTCTCTGTTTGATGCTTCTAGAAAAATAGTAAATTAGGGAAAAAAATTATGAAAAATATCTAGGAAATAGGTATTTATGTTACCTTTCTATCAAAAAAATAATAAATGAATTTAAATATATAGAGATAGAGTTAGAGTGATCAAAGTGAACCTATGTCCAAATTATAATTAATGTCACTTCATAACTCAATAAACTATTAAATATTCAGCCAAATTGAATGAAACCAAATGAATTCCCTAGATATTTTTGTTACAAACCTAAATTCAAAATAATTACATTCTTATCAATTTTATAAAAAAGTTATGTTGATCAAAGTGAGTGTCACTCCTGAAAAATACTGATTTTTCACAAAAATAATTTTTGAAGAAGGAAAAATGGATACAAATAAATTCCATTTTTTTAAAAAATATTTTTATAAACTAGAAATAAAATGCTAAAATTCACTAGTTTACATCATCTTCAAATTCTTAATGGTTTAATCAAAATAGATGTTCGAAAGCAAAGTTTTTTTTTAGAATGTTCATTTCAGTGTCAAAGTTGGCCAAAAAGTGGGACACAGTTTTGTGGGATCACCCTAGGCTTTCTCTCCAAGGGCCAAAAGCTCTAATACCAATTGTTAGGATTGGATTATACTAAGAGGGGGGGGGGGGTGAATCATTATAATGGCAATTTAAATAAATTCTTCTTTCACTTAACCATTAATCATACATTTGCAGTAAAGTAAAGAACATAAGTAAATGACACAGTACTCATAACACCATATTTGTTTACGAGGAAACCGTGGCCAAGGGAAAACCCTAGTGGGGATGATACCCACAAGCATGGACTAAAGTATAGTGTCCCTGTAAGGAGACCTAGCCTTGTTAGGAGCTGAATATTAGATAGTACATTTCCTTGTTAGAGGAACAACAACCCTGTTAAAGGTTCACAAAACCCTATTAGGGGCCTCTGAGCTTACAACTCTTATAATACAATTCAGTTACAAAAAGTTTTAATTCATGAACAAAACAAGCATCACTAATGCTTTTATAGTTCCTTTATAGTTCTTCAATCATCTCTATCTTTCTCTGCTATACCATTCGCATATCTGCTCTCCCAAATAACTATTACATGACTACATACGATCTTTACCAAAAAGATCTTACATATTTATCTCTCAAATTTACAAATTCAGCTCTCAGTATGAATATTACAAATAATACTAAGTTGACCTTCAATACAAAATATATTTAATATAGTAAACATTGAATGCATAGTCGATGCTCTTGCATAGTTAATGTGCAGGCTATCAACAACCAAAATTAAAATTCAATTTCCTAGAGTCCAAGTCATACTCCCTGAATCTTCATTGTTGTCCAACTGCTCTGTATCACTATTCTTCTGTAGTCTGTCTGTCTTCAAATCCTTCTAACTCATCGTAGACTTAACCAAATCCAAATAGATCTTAGGTGGAGGTCCAACTCATATTGTCTTCCTCTAAGCTCTCTTTCCCTAATTCATTGATCTTTGTCTTCAACATCAAAAGTACTTCTGTATCTCTGCTACTATACTTAGTCAATTTTGAAACATCAAAAATTATCTTCAAAGTAATTAAACTTAAATCCATATGTGTTGTGATAAATGACAACCAAAAAGTGAATCATATTTACCAAAGTTGATAACTTGCCAACACTTCTTCCTTCCTTGATTGACTATCCCAATGATGCACTATAGGAATTAGTACCTCTTCAATAGTCATCTTTCCTTTTAAATATAATTCCATATTTCCAAGAAAAATAAGGCAATTCACCTCACAATGTTGGTTTGTGAGGTGTATGCTACATCTATCCATCCATGCAAAATATGATAATGACATAGGAATACCCAATTGTTGCAACCTATCATTTAGTCTTCTTTGTTCAAGTGGAATATCCACCCAACATAGATTATGAGTATCTACATCTTCATTAAATGAACCTTGATCAATCTCAAAAGAGTCATCAAAATCACCTTGTGAAAATGACAAAGATATTGTGCTTGTTGATCCTTTGTGACAATATTTTCTTGGGAAGCATTGAATATGTCTCATCCTCCTGTATTTTTCCATCATTTATTGATACTTTATGATTGTTTTTGTGGAAAAATCATTGGGTAACTTGAGTTCTTGATTTCAATAATCTTTTAGATACATTTAGTCTTCATTGTGGCAAAAAATATCATGCTCATATGACTGACCAGAAAGCTTTCCATTTGAAATATCATCACGATTTGATGCATTGAGCACTGGAATATAAAAAGAATATGACAATATAGTTAAAGGAGTGTCATTGGGAGGTAAAATACTTGCGTCAAAGGATGTAGCATGGGCATTTTGACTCTAATTCTGATCTTGAAAATGATTGATCTGATTCTTGTTATTGGTTGAGTGCATAATTTGGAGATTTGACAAGTTGTAATTTTTAAAATAAGATGACTACAATTGATTTGATGTATTTATTGGATTTTCAGAGTTTTAATAGTTGGAAAAATTTGATCAATTGAATATTAAAACTTCCATCTAAACCATTCTTACCATTTGTAACATCACATCCACATTGTGCAAAGAAAAGAGCATTGTTGAATGCATCATATAAGGTAGTAATCTCACCAAAAGATCTAATTGTGCTTGAAATGACACATCCAAACACCATAAATAATGTTCTTTTAACATTTAATCATGAACCATCATTTTTGAATCTTGAACTGTTTGATATATAAGAAGAAATCGATGATTGAACTGGGCAATAGAATCTTCAGGAGTGCTTCTCATAGTAGAAAAATAAAACAATGAATCTTGTGAAATCACATTAGGATAAAATTTAATTAATAATAAATCCTCTAATTTAACCCACAAGAAAGAAGAATTAGGTGGAATTCTCATATACCATTGAAGTGCTACACCTTGAAAATCTTTACAAATTGATTGCAAACAACATCTTCAGGTTCATTTTTAAGAAAAAGAATTAGATCCTTGCAAATCCTTACATGATTCATAGAATTTTGTCCATTAGTGGGGGAGAACAAAGGAGGCCTATTTTTTGCATGTAAAGGAATCTCATGGAGACCTCATAGTATACAAAAAGGACTACCCATTGATGATAGATCTCCTCAAGATCTAACCTATTCAAGTATCCATGCAACCAGGTAAGATTTTGATTTGGCCCTCCTTCTAGAGCGACTTCTATTGGCATGACTATGAGGGTTTTCATACCACCAAGGCTATTATTTTCTAGGTTTTTCCAAGAATAAATTCCAATGCCCTCCTTCTAGCGCCACTTCTGTTGAGCTTTGTTTTTACACAAGTCAATTTCTAGGAATTCGACATTTGAATTCCCCTCTTGAAAGAATAATGAAGTTATTCCCAAGGTTCTTCATGGTTGTGGTACAACCGCTTGGTAAGCTCAGTTGAAGATAAATGTGAATGTTCATAAGGAGTCCTTTTCTGGTATGTTTCAAACTTCAGGCTGAAATTGTTTTTAGCACCTTTTGTATTTTCTTGATTATCAATGTATCCAACTTCCTAATTATACAAATATAACTTTAAATCCTACAATGATTGCCTATTTTTAACTAATTTAAAAAAAGATCAAAATATATGAGTAGCGAGAATCGTAAGCAATTTTACAGAAATGAAATCTAACGGACATAAACTATCATTGAATCACGCTTGCAAATTGAATGATGAAAATATGGAAACCCACGAAACATGAATCATATAAATTCACAATTCCATGTTCAACAAATGCAATCTTTTGAATAAACTTTACCCACATACAAGATTTTTCAAAATCTATCAAATCATGAAACTAGTGGATACATGCACACACGAGAAAAATTTATCATTCAACCAATAGAATAAATATTTCCAATCATTAATTATAGAAAGATGAAATGATAATGGTAAAATCCAAACTAATTTATCATATATTATGCTGGCACTCTCAAATTTTGGATAAATTTGGAGTGACGAAGTTAAAAATTTGTCTAAGGCACAAAGTAGGTGCCCCTGGAAACTTTTGGAAAAGGCTTACTTTGTATGCAAGTAAAATGAGACCCAGAGATTTTCATGGGAAATCATTTTGGGAATGTTTTCATCACCTTTCATGGAGAAAGTGTACTGGTTTTCATCTTTCAGAAGTCAGATTGGATATGTTTTTGAGATATCTATTTAGAGGTGATTAATCCAAATCTGCACTTTGCACAATTTCATATTTTACTAAGTTGCCCACTTTGGAGGTTTGTATCTTTGGTCGGATTGATACTCATGGCATAAGGACTGCTTTGAAGCATTGTAGACAAGAAATTGAGTCTACATATTAATTTGTAGATCCCAGTGATTACATGTGATAAGTTTGTTAATATCATTTGGTTTTCAATTTATTTTGATTCTACGAGTGTGAAATGCTAAAGTACAAAATACCCTACTTGGAGGTCTTAAAAGTTGCACCCATTTGAATATCAAAATGAATTGAATGTTCTCCTAAGTTGTAATCATGTAAATTTTCCATCGTCAAGATTCTCAGACCATGGTCAATCAATATGGTCATTTTTCTCAGTCAGTTCTAAATCAGATTTATGCAATATCATTGATTTTGAATTCAGAAAGCTGTCAGATGGCTGACTTTGAGGGGTAATGATGGTTGACTTGTTGAAATTTGGAACAATCTAGTTAAATCCTTGTATTATTTTTTCATGAAAGTGAGTCAACATGTCCATTTGCAGATCCTTGTGAATTCATATGTCGAGTTTGGTAAGGGCTTTTTGTTTGCAATTTATTTTTATTTTCTGAGTGAGAAATGCAGAAGTATAAAGTTCCCTACTTTGGGGTCTTAAAGTCTCTACCTAGTATAATTTAACAAGGAATTAAATGTTCCCCTATATCATGATCATGAAAATGTTCCACCATGTGGATTCTCAGACCATAGTCAATCTGTTTGGCCTTTTTGCCCATCAAATTCCAAACTCAGTTCATTGTGTTGTCAAATTTGCACTTCTAGAAGGTTTCTGACTAAGCAATTTTGACTATTGACATATCCCACCAGAAGTGGAGTCAAGCAAGATTCTCTTTCATGCATACCCCTTATACATAAGTGAATTAGTAGCCCAAGTGATAGCGTCTCAGGACATGGTTTGGTATTTTGTAGAGGTAAATCCGAGGTCAGTATGATGTGTTTTCACATCTCCACTTTCAAATACTTTTAGAGTGGTCACTTTTTATCATGGATATCTTACACATGGAGTTGAATAAAAAAAATCCTTATGTGCACATGCTCATTTTGTTTGAATGAATTAGTATGCCAAATGATGGGATCTCAAGTTTTGTTTTAATATTTTTTTAAAGTTGCATTTGGGTAGCATTTTAATGTGTTTCAACATATCTGATTGCATAATAAATAAGTTTTATTACTTTGTGTAAGACCAGAAAAAGGCATAATATGCATATATAGGTAACCAAAAAACCCTAAACAATATGCAAACCCATCTTATCTAACATTAGAGCTATTGAAATGGGAATTCAAAAACATACGCAAAAAACACATAAAAACCCCCTTCAAATGATGCTCAAATGCTCTCCTTTCTTCTCCATAGAGTTGATTATTGTTTCTCTTTGTCAATGAAAAAAATGCACAAGTATTGAAAAGCCAAATTGATAATAAGAATACTAGGAGATAGTAGTTCTAGAAATGAAGGCAAAATGATCTCAATTTATAGGAGATGAGGACTCAAATTGCAGAATTAGCAATAAGATATGAATATTACAAATTTGCATTAAATATGACACTTGGTAAAAATGGAAAAGGAAATATGCCATAATAATGAAAATGGAAGCTAAGTTAGTGGATGGAAAGATGTGAGAAAGGGGAAAGGAAAGTGTAAGAGTTTAAGCTAATTAATAGGAGATGAGAATTAGAAAATAGAAATAGAATAAGTGAGGTGGATTTTTGAGGATTTAAATTAACTAAGAATTCAATATTCCTCACAAAAGGTAATTAGCATTTATGAAATTAAAAATTCCATAAATTATCAATTAGAAATTAGTTAATTGTTGAGACTTAGGATAAAGAATGAATAAATATAATTTATTCATAAAAGCTAGGGATAAATCATAGGTCATTCATCCCTAGAGGATAAATTAGTGAATTATTGATCAAATTGAGGACATTAATATACAATTGAGTTGATTTTTGATAATATTGATAGGATTATGATAGGTTCGAGGCATTAATGAACTTTGACAATGTGCTCAAATAATGATGTTTAAAAATTATTAAATAGCATCAATGAAATTTGATGATGCCATAGGATTGATACTGAGATAGGGAAACATCGATGAACTTGGAAAATGTTCCCGAAATGATGATGATTAGCAATAGCATTGATGAACTTGGACAATACTATTGAATTGATAATGATAGGTTGATAACGATAACATCGATGAACTTGGAAAATATTATCAAATGAGTGATAAACGAATATGAAGCATTGATGAACTTGGATAATGCCACTAGAATGATGACAATATTGATTAGATTTGGAAAAGGGTTTTGATCAATTTTAAAAGTGATTTAATTAGGCATCGATGATCTTGGAAAATGCCTAGAATGGTTGGAATGAGTCCAAAATGATTCTAAAATGATTAGGAAGAGAATATAATAGATTTGAGTTGATTTAGGATGATTTGATATGGTTTAGGATTGAATAGGATCAGTTTAGGGTTGATTGGAATTGATTAGGAAAATGATCAATTTGACAAAGAGAATAGAAATAATAGTAAATAATTGAACAATTTTGTAATATTCAATTATCGACGAAAGATACAATGTTTTCATATAATAAAGATCATATGCCCAGCATAGAGGAATAACCAAATCGTAAAACAATGTTTCAATTGTAATGCCAAAATTGTTAAAACACGTAGAGTAGCAGGCTCGAACCATTTTTGGGTGTCTACATTTTACCCCTCTTTGATACAATGTGATTGTGAGCATTGAGTCAAATAATCTTGAAGAAAATCACATAAAAACATGCCCCAGTGATAACGGGATACATAGGTTCCCCCTTGAGAAATTGACCAAAAAATGCAAGTGATAGGGCAATTTGTCGACAATGACAAGACGAATCCACAACAATGAATGGATAAAAAATTGGAGGTCAAACACAAAAGTTATGAAGCGCATAGTGCAAAAAGTATCACAACCAACACAAAAGGAAAAGATTTCACATCCATCTAGGCAACCAAGAGGCTATAAAAAGGCTTGGAGAGGGATTTGGAGATCATTTTCACTCTCACATTTGGAGGAATTTGAGATTTGGAGCAAGGAGAATAGATTGAGTGCCAGCGTAGAATTAGTTTGGGGAACAAGTGTGCAGCTACTCACGTCCAGCTGACCCAGGACCAAAGGTGAGTACATTTGAGCCTCTCAATCATTTCAAGGGTTTGCACTCATTTCTAGGATTTTAGGGCTTGAAAATGGGTCAAAGTGGGGTCAAAAGGGGTCCACATGTGCCAACTATGCAGCTCATGCAACCAACTGCATAGCTCACATGCCCAAATGCATAGAAAATGCACTTGGCATGACCAAGTGCACAACACACATGCCCAAGTGCGTTGCCTACGTAGTTGGTTAGCCAAACTACGCAGTTGGTAAAGGAAACTACAAATGGGGGAAACAGGGTCCGAGGGTTCCTAAACCTTCCCAAACCTTCGTAAATAGGTCAAAATCCTAGAATAAGGTCATAATTAGGTCAAATTTTGTCAAATAGGTCTTGGGTTGGTTAAGAAGTAACAAAAAGTATATAAATTTTACAAAAGTTGCATGATAATCATAGGAGGAGCTTGCATTTCCGTAGACACATACGAGAGAAGACTAGCATGCCTAGATATTTGTCATAGACATAACAGGCATGAGAGGTAGATCATAGCCTTGTTAGGGCTCTACTATATCACCTATATGCCTGAGATTAGGGAAAATAATGTATTGATTATAGCACTTAAAGAGAAATGGCACTCAGAGATGAGTTCATTCCACCTACCGAGAGGCAAGGTGATTGTGACATTGGAGGACATGTGACGCATCCTTAGGATTCTTATCTATGGTGAGCTCGTAGAGTATGACCCCACTACAGGGATGACAAAACTACATCAGTTGTTAGACAACATCGATTAGGACCTAGACATCAAAGACTATGAGATCAGGTGGGAGACTATGGAAAGACAACACAACAAACTGATCATAGTCATATGCTTTGTGATTAGAGCCCTACTAGTACTAGATAGACGAGGCCATGGATTCCCTATCAGCTAGGGGAGATTTGTAGAGTGCATGATTATGGATAGGATAGTCTTTGCATGGGGTCCAGGCATGTTGGTGATGACCTACTATCATCTCCATCAGGTAGCTTACAAAGGAGGACTATCAATCAATAGCGAGATCACGTTACTCAAGGCCTAGGCATATGAGCACATAGTTGTCTTTTGGCCCATTACAGAGTGGATCATCCTGCCAGACATGCCATATGTATAATGCTATTAGGGAGTTCTCGCATAGGGACCACTATGTTACGCATTGCATTTTGGCATGAGATAGACATTCTCAGAGATTTCATGTGGTGACCATACAGAGATTTCCCCAGATGGGATGATGACAAAGATAACTTACCCTATTGTAGGCATGAGAGATACCTCATCGGGAGGAGTATCATAGGTCATGTGGTGATCGAGATGCAACTTCTAGAGAGAGTACCTAGGAAGTTTGGAGAGAGACAAGGAGTACCAATAGGCACAAAATTGTTTTCACGATTGAGGGGTGAGGTCAGGGCATGGGGTGCAATACTTTAGAATTAGGTAGCATATGCAGGTTTTGAGAAGATGCAACTTAGACAGTGGGGAGAAGACACAAACATAGCAGATACAGGGATGAGATTTGAGCATGACAGATGGTTTTCCAAGCATAGGTCTATTCCTCTGACATATCTGGCTATTCCATTACCAAGATTGTGGATGGATAGGGATGAGAGCATGAAGGAGGAGGAGGAGGAGGAGGAGGAGGAGGAGAGAAATGAGGATGGGGATAGTGTTAAAAGTGATCTCAGTGTGATGCCTAGGCATATGGATGAGGAGAAAGATGATCTGGTATAGGATGATGACATACAGGTGCCTGATTATAGGTTTGAGGATGGTAGGTCATAGAGAGAGTGTATTGTAGAGATAACTAGATAGATAGACAGACTGATGCTCAAGAGAGATACATATAGAACCGCATGGTCCACCGAGCGAGAATCATGGATTGTAGAGCGATTATCATTGACAACACATGTGGATAGATTAAAGATAGAGAGAGTTACAAATAGAGAAACATTCAGAGCCAGATTGGACAGGTTGAAAATAGAGAGGGATAATTTGATTACCTCTCAAGATATAGGTATGTCTAGAGGATAGAGGGTTGAGGAGGAGTCATGACTATTCATCAAGACCATCACAGATGTAGGTGCATGCGATATTGCAGGGATGCTAGGGGATGCTTGGGAAAAGACACAGTATTGGAAGGACATGTACAAGAGAGATGTGCCATGAGACCAATGGGCACCAAGCTACACAGTGACTTCTATCACATCACACTCTAGGCAGACACAGAGCAGCGGGGAAGTGCTAGGGCTGAGCGGACCACCTAGATCAGGACATATAGGTCACCATGAAGGAGGAGCCTCATCTTCTAGAAAGGACAGGGATCATGGGGACTGAGAGAGAAGAGGATGATAGGAGATTCTCTCTAGTAGAGGAACATTTTTGAGAGAGATGTTATAGATCACGAGCATGTAGGCCTCAGTGTATATAGACACCTGGATTTTTGTACTCTGATACTTTTTTGAGATATATATATGATATGCATATTTTTTATGATGATTTTGCTTATGAAAATGATGGATGCTTATGCACATGATTTTACTTTCCTATTATATGATGATGCTTAGATATTGCAATGTATTTTTTTCTTGTATGCAATATATACATGTATGAATGCAATCATTGTTTTTGTCTTTTTTGACATATTGCAACTTTTGAAATATATGAATGAAAGATGTACATTTATTTTTAGATTTTTCTCATTTATAAATGAATGAATGCAAAATGTACATTTTTTGGTGTTTTTCCTTTTATAAATTCATGTATCCACGATGCACATGTTTTGGTGTTACTAGAGCACTAGACTAAGACAACTGCGAGGATTGACTGAAGAAGTGTTAGTAGAAAGTGAAAATTAGACAAAGAAATGTTAGTAAGATAGAATTTTTTGGCCTTCAGAAGTGCAATTATGTCATAAGATCTTATTTTGATATCGCAAAATTGGATGCAACACATCATGGCACAAAAAATAGAGCGAGAAAGCCATCCTTTTGCATAAACAAACACGATGTAGACAAGGATGATCTTCTCCATCCTGAATCATAGAGAAGACATGCCCTAGAATTTCATGAGATCATCAAATGTGCAGAAGACAAAGAAAAAATTGATCATGAACCATCCCAACTACACTCATAAGTTTAGATAATATCATCAAGTAGCATAGGAACATGATCAAAAAGAAAAATAAATGAAAGATAAAACACTCAATGAAATAATGTGAGCCAACAACCATTCTGATATTTTTTTTACTTGCATTAAATGTTCTTTATTTGATAGCTTAAATTTTTATTGAGTGATTGGATGATTGAGTGACAGGTTGGATAGATTGATTGGTTGCTAGTTGAGACTGAAAGATCGAACATGTCCAACCATATTGAATGTTGAGTCACAATGATTCAAATCACGTTTGTGAGAACATGATTTCATTAAGCACAAAATGATGCATTTGCCATGGATGTCTGCATACATGATGATCATTTTTCAAAAGAAAGACAAGTATGTGCAAATTTATTGCAAGTTTTTGAAGAAGCTTTTTGCAAATTTTTAGGATTTTTGAGATTTTTGAATTTTTTGTGATGATCTTTTTTTTCAATATTTTTAACAATTTTTAGGGATTTTTTCATGACTTTTTATGTTTTTTAGAGGTCTTTTTTCAAGATCGTATTTGATTTTTAGAGACTTTTTTTCCAGGACATTATGCAATTTTTAGGGATTTTTAGCTTTTTGGATTTTTTGGATTTTTGAGGTCATTAAGATATTTACAAGTTGTTATCTCCAATCTGATAAGCGAGGAAATATCATGAATAAACAACATTCAAGGTCTTTCCCCCAGTTTAAATTCAAATTCAAAGGCAGTAAGTGCCAGAAATATGCACCCAAATAGAAGATAGACTATGTACAGAGGCCAAAGAGTTATACAGATTGGGTGTACCAAGGAAAAGACAAAGGAAATCAACTAGTTATAGGACATAAAGGGGCACTAGGGTCAATTCAAAGTGGAATATATGATTAAGAAAGGACATCAGAATACCAGGTGGAATCACGATAGACGTTGGAGCAACAACTTATTACACGTGGCACCTGTTTTCCAAGTTTTCACCACGGTACTTGCCCAAAGTGCCTATTTACTAGGTTTTCACTTGTCGACATGATTTTACTCTTTATTTCTATTTTTGCGTGTCAAGATGCCTGTTTACCAGGTTTTCATCAAGGCAACCATTTTTTCTCTTTTAAATTTTTTTGCTATTTTTTCAGAAACTTTTGTAATTTTTTGTATTTTTTATGGATCATGCATAATACTTACAAAGGTGTATGCTATTTATTTCTTCTATGAATGGTTCTCCCTCCAATATTGCAAGCTGATATACTCAGGACCCATATGTTTTTGTGACTATATAGGGTCCTTCCCAGTTTGGTTCAAATTTTCTAGGCTTGTTTTTGTGTGGCTTGGTTTTGTAATTCATTTTTAGGACAAAATCTCCAATCTCAAAATGGCAGGCTGAGATTTTCTTGTTGTAGCCCCATTTGAGACAGTTTTTATATGCTTGTATGTGGAACAAGGAGGCTTGTCTCCCCTCATCTAGAATTTCAAGCTCATGCAACCTAGAAACTCTATACTTCTCATCATTAATAATGCCTTTCAAAGATACTCTTAGTGATGGAATTTAAACTTCAAGAGGTAAGATGGCCTTAGTGCCATAGACAAGAGAGTATGGAGTGGCACCAGTGGGGGTGTGAATGCTAGTTCTATAGGCCCAAAGAGCTATATTAAGTTGCAAGTGCCAATCTCGACCAACATCATTGACACTCTTTTGAAGGATCTTGATTATTTTTTTATTAGATGCATATGCTTGACCATTGCCTTGTGGATAGTAAATGCTAGAAAATCAATGACAAATTTTGAACTTTTCCCAAAGCTTTGTAACATCTTATTTTGAAATGGGCTACCATAGTCAATACTGATAACTAAAGGAACCCCATAGAAGAAAATGATATAATTTAGAATCAATTTTGAAACCTTCTTGCCTATGATATATGTCATAGGGATAGCCTCCACCCATTTGGTAAAATACTCAGTGACCGTTATGATATACTTGTGGCCATCAGAAGACAAAGGTGTAATCTTCCCTACAAAATCAAATGCCCATTGAGAAAAGGACCATGGTGAAACAACTGGTTGTAGATCTTGTACTGGGGCATGAATCAAATTGGCATGGATCTAGAATTTATAACATTTTTTAGCAAACTTGTGCACATCTTGCTCCATGGGAGGCCAATAATATCCAGCTCTTACCAGCTTCTTAGCGAGACTTAAACCATTAAAATTTCCTTAAAAAATACCATTGTGGACCTCATGTAAAGAAATTTAAGCCTCTCTCAAATCAAGGCATCTGAGGAGGGTTTGGTCATAGGCTCTCTTATAGAGGGTATCACTGACAATGACATAGCGGGAGGCTAAACAGATAAGGGATCGTCATTTGTTTTGAGACAGGGTAGGAGGTAATATTTGGGCATGTAGGTAATCATAAAAAATCTTAGTACCAAGGGGAATTAGGACCAATAATATCACACATGAGCTCAGATTATGGAATATTAAATGCAGGAAGAAACAACTTCTCGATGAGAAATTCGCATCATTATTCATTGTTTGGCATGTCAATCATAGAGGCGATAGTAGCCATAGAATCTTCTTGTTTATTGTGTACCCAAGGAAGTTTATAAAAGCTTACTATAACAAATTGATCCTTTAGAAAATTAAACAATTGTTTGTAAGGTACCAAATTTTCATCTTTTGTTTCATATTCATTAGTTACTTGTCAGATGACTAATTGGAGTCACCATACACTTTGAGATTATGGATTTTTCATTGAATATAAATCTTGAGCCCAGTGACAAGGGCTTCATACTCAGTGATTTTGTTGGTGCATTCAAATGAAATTCTATAGGATTTTGGTATTACATCACCTTATGGAGTGACAAACATGATGCCTTCTCCTGATCCATGTCTACTGTGGTTCACACTCATTGGAGTTTGTGAATGTAAAAAGGACTCATCTAGAAATTTTGAGAGCAATGGGTGATCATCTGGAACTGACACATTTATAAGCTGATCTGCTATCACCTAGCCTTTAATTTCTTTTCAGTCTACATACTTGATGTCAAATTCACTCAAGAGCATTAATCATTTGGCTAGGTGGCCTATGAGAGCTTCTTTACTTAAAAGACATTTCAATGGGTCAATCTAGGATAAGAGTGCATAGTTTTTTGATGTAGCATATAATGTCTTCGTTTCTGTGTTGAAAAAACCAAAACAAGATATTCTCATTTGATGAGTGAGTAAGTCAATTCATATCTGACCATTGTTATGCTTATCTAATAGACAATTGTTTCTCATCCTTTTTCATCATGTTGTGCGAGAAGAGCACCGAATGCTATATCTGTAGCAGAAATATATAAGATGAATGCCTTGCTAGGAATGAGAGGCATCATAATTGGAGGATATAGTGGATATTATTTAAATTTTTGGAAATATTTCTCACATTTTTTATTCCATTCAAAAGTCACACCTTTATGCAATAGGGTTAGGAAGGACTAGCACTTTTCTACGAGTTGTGCAATAAATCAATGGATAGAATATAATTTCCCTTGTTGACTTGGAATATTTTTTAGAGTATTTGGTGGACGTATCTCCAAAATAGCCTGCACCTTTTCAGGATCCACTTCAATACCTCTTTGAGAGATTATATACCATAGGAGTTTGCGAGAAACCACTTCAAAAACACACTTTTTAGAATTTAAGTGAAACTTGTATCCTTCTATTCTCCTAAATTCTTTGGCCAAAATGCTTAAATGATATTTTCTAGCAGTAGACTTGTAGAGTAGGTCATCAACATAATCTTCCATCAAGATATGCATGAAGTCATGAAAGATTGTGGTCATTGCCCGCTGATATGTTGCTCCATAATTCTTAAGGTCGAAGGGCATAACATTCCAACAATAAGTTCCCTAAGGACATGTGAAATATATCTTTGGTTGGTCCTCAGGAGTGATGCGGATTTGGTTGTAACTAGAGAAACCATCCATCAGTGATAGCATCTTGTATCCTGCATTCATGTCGACAATGATGTTGATATTAGACAAAGTAAAATCATCCTTAGGGCATACATTATTGAGATCATAGAAATTAGTACATATCCTTATGCCCCTAATGCATTTTTTGATAGGTACCAAATTGAAAATCCAGTCTACATAGTCTATGGGTCTGATAAAACTAGCATCTAGTAACTTCTTCAATTCTTATTTTACCAATAGAGCTACTTGGGGATGCATTTTCCTTAATTTTTTTTTGAGTAGTTTCACACCTGGCTTCAAAGATAGGAGGTGGAGAACTAATTCAGGATCCAGACTAGGAATATCAGTGCAGGACTAGGAAAAATTAATCTATCTTTCAAGAAAGAATCTGACAAATTCTTCCTTCTCTTCTTGTGATAGTGATACTACAAAGTGTATGATTTTTGGGTTGTTCGGTGTTCCCAAATTGATTTCCTCAGTCATTTCAATTAGCAATGATGACTTCTCCTTTAGAGGGGGTATGTCCAATCTTCCATCTTTGGACACCTCAATGATGTTTTAACCCTTAGATACATCCTTTATTTTTACTTCTTTATGGTCAATTGGCACCTTTCAGTTTTCACTAGAGGACCTATTCTTTTCATTTTTTCATTTTTTAATTTTATCATTTTGATTTTTGCGACTGGAAGATGGAGTTTACTCCCCCAAATATGTTGTAGCAAAAATGTCAATAGAGAAACCTTCTTTATGATCGCTGGATGGCACACCTTCATGAAGCTCAAAGAATTTTTCTATTGCTTCATCATTTTTGAAGCAATCTAAGCTCGGCGATCATTGTTCATCCCAATCACTAAGTTTAGGGTAAACCAGTGGGATGTCATCGTCGCTAGTGAGAATGTTTTCAAAGCTAGGGGTAAGGGAAAATATGTAAAGATTAGTTTCAATCAAAGTCAAAGGATTCATGTACAGAAGGTTTTGGACTAGGATCACAAAAAATAGTATCCCAGGAGTCAGGACATGTTATTGGAGGAGGTGTTCCATTAACATGTTTATCTTCAATTGGTGGATCATTGGATTTAGGGAAGACACAGTCAAGCTCATGAGAACTAGATGAAAATGATGTCCGTTCCCACTCATTGGAATCGGTAGTTTCAAAACGAGGAATCTCAGATTCCTTGTCATCATTCAAAACATCCACATTTTTACATGAGGCCACTTTAGTATTCAAAGATCCAATTCGCAATGGTTTAAATCTAATTCCCAAATGAGGAGGATGGCCTTTTGTAGTAAGAGGTTCAACAATCCCTTTCTTTTGTGCTCCGAGACTATTATGGTCATCATATTCTTTTTTTCTACATTATTGTGAACCCTGGTCGATATCTTTCAATAGGTATCTCAATGGGTTCTTGTTATTATTTTTACTTATCCTTGAAAATCTAGCTAGATGCATTTTTATACACATGATCCTCATGCAAACCTCCCCAACTAGTGAATGTGGGTGAGGGCATAACTTGTAGGGTGGTCTTTGGTGTTTTTTTTTGCAATAATCTTGGTTTTCCATAGGACTTTGGGGAGAGAGGAAGCTTCCCAATGTGGAATGCTTGAGCCATTGTATACTCTCCACAACCTTTATCTTCAACCTTAATTTTTCCTTTAACCATTTTGGTGAGAGTGTATGCATCAACATATTTAGAATAAGTTGTTGGGATAGCTTAACTCTTTGTAGGCACCTGTTGTGCGGGACCTTCTCTCAAATTAGCATAGAATTGGAAAGGATTAGGATCACCTAGGACAGTGATCTCAGATCCATTATGGAAAAAATTTAGACATTGGTGATATGTGGAGGGAACTTCTGTCATGGCATGGATCCATGGGCATCCCAAGTTCATGTTGTAGGGGAGGTTGAGGTCAAAGACTTGCAGCAATCTATTCTCAGTAACCAGACCAATTCTGATGGGCAATATGGTGACTCACTTGGAAGGTTGTTCAACATCATCATATGCCTTTATTGTGATTTTCCTAGATGGATCAATATCACTTTCACTATAACCAAGACCAAGGAAAAATTTCAAGGTAAAGATGTTAAGTCCTCCTCCACCGGCTATCGTGACTTGTCTGATTTTAGCATTATGGACAAAGACTTTAAGGTGCATGGGATCATTATGACCAAGTTGATCGAATGGGGAATCATCTTTTGAAAAAGTAACATGTTGGGATGCAGAGAAATGCCCTATCATGGCCTAAAATTGGTTGGTATCAATGTCAGTGAGAATAGTAGATTCTTTCAGAGATTTGTCCAGAATTTCCTTGTGCTAGGAGGATGTACGCAACATATCAATGATAGATATCAGAGCTGGGGTTTTACCAAGTTGGTCAAAAATATTATAATCAGAAGATACTTTGGGTTTAGATGGTGCTTCGAGCACATTAATATTGGTATGACGAGTGGTGACTACACATTGAGGATTACTATCTCAGAAAGTCAAAGTGGACACACGTGCATCAGACTTGGAAAAGCAATTTACTGTATAGTCCTGGTCGGTTTGGGTGTAGTTGACATTGGTCTTTGAATTTTAATTTGAAGTAGATGCATTTCCTTTTTCATGATCAAAAAAAGGATTTCTAAAAATGGTGTGATCAATATTGGAGGAGTCTATTGTAGGTTCCACTTCAATTATGCCTTGATCGATGGGATCTTGCACTTTATGTTTTAATTGATAACAATAATTGGTTATGTGTACTTTGGTTCGATGATAATCACAAAATTTATTGTCATCCCACCAAGGGAGTTTGATTGTTGGTTCATCTCTAACCTCAAGTAATTGAATATATTTTTTTGAAGCAATTTTTGTAACAAAGAATGGAGCAGTTCACCCAATGGTGTGAACTATCTCAGAGGTCCATCTTTGTTTCTCGGCGGCCGATGTTGCCAATTTTGTTGCGTGTTATTATTTTCTTGCACTTCAGTTTCACAGGACATGGTTCTTGAGTCACCATTTGCATATTTGTAATAGTAGGTCCTTTGAGACTCACCTTTGGTTGTGTCATGTTGACTCTTCATGCATCAAAAAGGCCATCGTTCATGACATTTTTGTTCTGAAACCAAAATTTCATCTTGTTACTTGAAGTGCTTGCATTATGATTGTCTTTGTTGATTTTAAGGACTCCTTTCTAGATAAGAGCATCTTCAATATCAATTCCCTTGTTCATAATCTTTTGAATAGTGCTTGGGCATTCTATCTATAGCTCATACATCATTTCTAGTGCATGATTTTGAATAAGTAAACATATTTGTTGTTCTTTTGGAACATCAAAAGGACATTGACTAACCAAAATTCTCAATCGCAATATAAAAGTCATAAATGATTCTCCAAATTTTTATTTAGCTGTGCACAAGTCAGTCAACTTAACCTCACTTGATATTTTAAATGAAAAGTGAGATGAATTTATCTTCCAATTCTTTCCATGACCTTATATTGCCTGGTAACTTAGAATACCATTCCATTTCTTGTCCTCCAAGACTTCTATGAAAGAGTCTCATTAGATATGTGTCATCATGGTGAACTTCAATGCAAGAAGTATAAAAATCCCTAATATGATCAATTGGATTACCTTTTCCCTGTACTTTTAAAATTTGGGTACTTCAAAGTTATTTGGAAAAGGAGGTATGAAAATACTCTCATCAAACAAATTAGGACATATATCTCATTCTATATAAAGTGAACTATTGGATAAGGATGGATGTTGCCTTTATCTTGATTATTACTGATATTTGTTTCTTTGCACTTTGGATTTCCCTCTTGACATGTAGCCACTTCTAAGGATGGGGTAGGAGTTTTGATGTGAATATGAGATTCTTGACAAGTTGATGGAGTATAATTTGGAATAGGCATGATAGTTGTTGAAGCACATGGATGCTTTGGGTCTATGATATTTGAAGCTTGAGAAAGACTTCCAGACACATGCTAATTAGCTTGGATCTCTTTTAGAGGTAGTCCTTGAGGGTAGACATAGTCATCATTAGGCTCATTTGTTGATAGAGATGATGTGGCCAGTTTTGAAGCTTTAGGAGATGGAGGAATGGTGGAAGAAGGAGATGTGATATGTGAACCATTGCTAGACATGGATTCTTGATATTAAGCATGCTTGAGATTAGATGAATTATTAGGATTTTCCACTTTGATTATGCCATCATCTATGAGATCTTAGATTTTATGTTTGAACTCCATGCAAGATGAATTTTTATGCTCATTGCTTCGATTATATGCACACTAGGTACTCAAGAATCTAAATCCATGTGATGTGGTTTGAGGCAATGTGATGAGATTATGCGCAAGAATTTCTTCCAATATTGATTTATAAGATTGTACCAAAGGAGTAAAAACACTCTCTAAAGGATAATTAGACACTTCTTGACTTGCAATATCTTTCTTTTGTGGATAGAAAAGACTTTCATCTAATTCTTTCATAGTTTCCTCTACATTCTCTTGATCAAAGATAGGATGGTCATAAAAATGTTCTTGATCAAATATGGGTTTACTATTCTTAGATACCTCTTTGCTTGATGAAGACTTATTTAATGGTGTATCCTTTTACCCCTTTAATTCTTAGTGTTCAGATTTCAAATATTTGAGTTGTTTTGATAAAGCTTCCATAAGAATCTCTTCTTTCGCCTTGTTAGGACCATAAGGTTTAGCACTTTTTCTTTTGGACATTCTAAGATTTTCTTGATGTGTTTGCTTAGAAGATTGAAGAGAAGTTATGATGCATCAATTGATTGATTGACACGTGCTGAAGTGATAACTAAAGTGCTGATTGAGTCCAAGACCAAAGGACAAAGGAGATAATGTCCAACTGAGATAGAGATACTGTAACATAAATTTTTTTTTTGATTAGGTGTTTGGTAGTGTTGATATGTTTATGTTACCAAAATGTAAAGGAAAGAATTTTGGCTTAGGAGGGTTTTAATTGTTAATTTTTATTTATGTTGATTGTATATTGCAATTGTGATTGTGATTAAGGGAAGATAAGATAATCCTTTCTTTCACCCTCAAATACACAAATAGGAGATCCAATTTTGATCAACCCCAAAGGGTTAATACACAAATGAATCCAATATTTGGAAAGAGACCAAGAAAGGGGATCTTAAATTTTGTAAATTGATTGATTAATATGATTAGTGACAGTAATTGAAAAGGATAGGAGAAAGTACCAACCTTCCAAAGTGGCAGATTAAAGATTGCTATTTTCTGAGATCTGTAGACTGTTTCTGGAGATGCCAATAGTTGATACCAAACTAGAATAGAGAGACAGACAAAACCTAGAAATATTTTTTTGTTCTGATGTTGTCTTATGAAAAAGGTTGACCCTGTACCACTTTTTCCAACTCGATCTACTCAACTCTGAAAGTATCCCTGTTCGTACAATCTGAAAGAAATCTGAAAAGGGTATCCAGATCTGGCCTCAGATTTACAGTCCCGAACCTATACCTACAAGAAAAATGGTTTTTTTTTGGGGGAAAGGGGTTTGCCTTGGTCAAACCCCAGTTTTTGAATTAACCTTATAATATAATTGAAATTGCAGAGATAAACAATGTAAACACATAAATTCACCTTGCTTGTAATGTCCTTGTGGCAGATTCGAATCCGTGGATCCACAAGTATACTTCAAAACATGGAATGTAGAATGGAAGGATGTCTTCAATCTCTTTCTTGTAGATCTCCAACACAAAGTCTTGAATGGATTCTTGAACTTGACAAGGGCTTTGGAAGAAGATGGATGGAGAGATCACCAAAAGGGCACTTTTTGGCTTGAATCCTTCAATGGCCTCCA
>MU227356.1:2193428-2217462 GCA_018584345.1 Thuja plicata
GCTCCCTTTTATATGAAATTAGGGCACAATCTTCTAAGGAGGCCTAAATAGGATAATTAAATCATCATTTAAGCCTTTACCCCTAGGAGAGGACCTATATTAAATATAATTTAGGAATCAACCAATTTAGAACCTGAAACAGCCGACCCGGAAGCAGGAGAATTTTTTTTTTGAAGACCGACATCTGGGAATCTGTGGGATTCTAGGTTTGGGACCCTGCGACAGGGTCGAGGTCGGCCCTATCCTAGGATAGGGTCAAGGTCAACCCTATCTTAGGGCAGGGTCAAGGTTGATCTATTCCAAAAAGGTTGACCGTAGATCCCAAGATCACAGGTCAGAGACCCAGAATGTAGAATTTAGGTCATAAAATGGAGGTTAGAAAGGCAGGTCAAGGGGGAAGCCATGTCAAGACCAGGAACCCATTTATAGGCACTTTTCATGACCCCAAACCACTCACTCAGAAGGCTAAACCAGTCTCCCATGGAAGTGCTTCCATTTTTTGACTATATAGATACCAATGACTCTGATCTTGAGTCAAGATTAATGAACCTTCTCTCACAACTCAAGAAAAGGAAAGTGTAGACAAAGATGATTAAATCAACAAGTCACTTTGACTAGCATAGAAAATTCAGATTTTTAAACAACAAGTGAGTCAGAATGTCAACAGATTGTAGTAAATGACAAATAGGAGCGATGTTGGTGAAAGCCATAGATTTGTAAAAATATAGATGTAACCAGTGTGATGGAAGATAGAATTGGACAACAATTTGACTAATTTCTAAGTTGGATAGTTTAACACCTAAGAGTGTAGATTTGGAATTGTTTTAGCATTTTGACATTTTTTTTGATTGTTTGTGTTGATGTTTTGATATTTCACTCATGCAAGACACATCAAGGAAAATGTTTGTTTTAAAAAGAACAAACACACCACAATCCTAGGTAAGCTAGGGCAATATCAGCTGAATTCCCACTTGAATTGAAGTTTAGCCATGCCTACTCCTAGCAGACAACTTAGAATCTTGGAGGCACAGGCTCATCCTTACAGTGCACTCACTTCTCAGGCACACCAAGCTTTGAATCCCAAGGGTAATTATTTCCCAAGGGACCATTGTCTCTACTAAGAGCTGTGAAAGTGTGGGATGTCTTATTCAGTCTCTAACCTTCTGCACCAGTAGATAGAGGGTTTTTGGATACTAAAACAATGTTTTTTAATTAAGGCATCCATTCAGGTGGTTATAATTATGGTAGATTAGCTCCATTATGGAGGCCTCCTAGCCTACATAAGTTACGTTCTATAGGTTTTTACACACCACAAGTGTACTAAGGGAGATCTTCTTCCTAGTATAACATAACCAACACCTGTTCACTATGACATTAATCACAATGACATTTCTTACATACCGGTTCAAAAGGGCTTGGCTTTATCCTGTTACTAGTTGGGCATGTTAACACTTGTAAAATTTTCATGGTTCCAAGTTTCTTTTCCTATCTCTGTAATTTGTCCTAGCCTTTGACTCAAACCCTAAGTCTTATTGTGTTCAAAATAATTAAAAAACGTAGGTATCTTGGCCAAGTTCTATTTTGTAGTTACCTTTTCAGGCCACTTAATCTCCCTTTTCCCATGTTCACATTTCATATCCCATGTAGTCATGAAGTCTCCATATAAAATCAAAATATTCCTTCGTGTCTTGAGACTTAGCAATTTCCTCTTGTCGGGTGATCTCCCAATAAAAGTCATATTCCCTAGGTGATCAGGAGATTAGCTGACTACCATCTGATTAAAGTTGATCAAGCTATAGTCAGGTTGTCACTAGATGAAATCAATAAAGGTAAAATTATACAGTAATTAAGAGACTAAGGTATTTGGCACATGATCTCGTGATGTAACCCATGGTCAAAGTTTTATCTCCCAACAACAAGATTTCATAGTCGCCTAGTCTCCAGATTGTCCAAGGTTAAGGAATGAGTTAAGTCTATGGTCGGAGCTGACATTAGTGTCAAAAGTAATGAGGCAAGTGTAAGAAAATACCATTGTGATATCTGGCAGAAGTGGTTTTTGTGCTTTGTAGACTTAGTTGCATGATCTTGTTATCGAACCACAATTAACAAAATTATCACGTGACTTAGAGTTTCTTCAGTCGTATTTTTGCCTGATATATCATGGTTACAGATGAGTAAGGTTAAAGGAAAGGAAAATTAGACAATGTTAGAAATGATGAGGAGTTGTAGGCAAATGACAGAATGACAAGTGGTGCAAGTCAGGCCCAGGTTTCGTGCTTGGTCTTGAGGTCTCGTGATCAAGAAGGAATATTCTAAAATGCCAAGCGATCATGATACTTGCCTTGTTGCTGGGTCTCTGAATGAAATCAAATATTCTCTCATGGTCAAGAGAATAAGCAACTACCATCTGATTAAGATCAGATCCAACGCTTGTCACCAGGTCTCTTGATGTGACCATAGTTAAAGAAAATGTCTAGCAAATTAGAGACTAAAGGGAAAAGTGTAACCTGAGGTTTAGAGGTAGTTAAGGCCGGGTCAGGTAATAAAGTTAAAGGCTGATCAAGTTGTGAGGATAATGTGGCTCTTGTAAAGCCTCAAAGAGATAGATGAAGGTTTTTAAGGCCTAAGGCTTTACGATGAGTTGCCACGTGGTGATATCAGCTATAAGGTACAGTTCTTGGGTAAAGTAAAGAAGATCTGATAGTGATAATTTAAAGTAAAATAAGATTTGAATCCAGGCCATGGATAAAAGATCTCGAGCTAGCTATGACCATTGTGATTTAAATTCAAATATTTAAAAGATTTCAATCTGATTGTCATGGTGATGTCTAATAATTGTTTGTAGAGGTATTAATTGCCTGATCTAATTTCATAGATGCCTGTGTACAACTGTTGAAGACCAGACAGGGATAGATATATGATATGCTCAAGCGCTGCGCTCATATCCATGGATTAAAGAATTGATTGCAGATCAGATTGCATAGAATGAAGATATGAATTCAGGGTTTCAACTTGACATTAGAATTGAATTTTATATTTGTTTGGTTGTAAACCCTAACCCTAAATGGTCTGATGCTTGTAGCATTCTTGTTCCTATAAAATAATATTCAAGACCATTTAGAAAGGGCTGGAGAATTGGGAAAGTAGAAATCATTAGGCTAATACTTGTTTCTAGTCTAGAAGATAGTAGATGTAGTTCAGTGGTATTAAAATAGGAAGAAAGTTGTATAATATTTTGCATATTATCTAATTGCATATTTCCTTGTCATACTGATTATGAAATAGTTTTCATTATACTTAATATAATTTATTCTTAGATTTGAGTCTCTCCTTTGTGTTGTCAGTGGAATTGTGAGTTTCTGGCTTACTGTATGAGTTCTGCTTATGTATATGTGAATTTCATTAGTATTTGATTAAGAATCAAACTAAAATCCTTTGAATACTACATTATTTTTGTTTGATAGCTTCTTGAGGATCCTCTAGTGAGCAATCTGAAAGTTCTTATATTTATGGTTTTGAATCTATGCCTAGCAAGGTGTTCTAGTTTCAGTATTGTATGTAGGTTTTAGCCCAATGAATAAGGCACTGATTTGAGATTAGTATTCCTATTCTGATATTCTTCTGGATTTTTTTTTTTGGCTATGTTCTATCCCACAAATATAAATCAAACTCAGTACAAAATTCTTTACCTTTTGAGGTGTTTTCCTACTTATTCCACCCATGGTAGTGAAGAGTTACTGAATGCTAGGTTGGCATTTACTACTTACTTACTTACCATTCATTTGTTTCTTAAATCTAGAAGTAGAAGGTGTGGTAAAGAGTTGAGTTTAGTGTTGATTAGGTGTACCCCCTTGGTTTTGTAGAGCTAGAAGTTGAAGAGGTCAGTCTTGACCCTATAGTTGGTCTAGTTACCTTACAGAGCTTTCACACTTGGAACTAACCACTCCTAACATTAGTCTTGAGGTATATTGGTTGCTCAATTTAGCGTAAACATTTTCAAACACCAACAAGATTGCGAATCTACTGGGGATATAGAGATCATAACTAATATTTAAGAGTTATCTCAGAGTCTGGTTGTGGACAAGCATTTATAAGTACCATAGATAGAGTTTTTCCCATCTGAGTCACACCAACAAGATGGTGACTCTGCTGGGGAATTGAGAGAAAGAATTATCCTAAAGTCTCTTGTTGAAGACAAAAGAGTTACAATATCCTTTTAAGGATTATCAAGTTACAGTTGAGTTGGTAGCACTGAGGAAATTAAATATTTTAAGGTCTAATTTTGAATCTCAACATATTATTAATTTTCATTTTTGTGAAGTACTGTGATCCCAATTAATTTTTTTTGGGTGGTAAATCTGAAGTAATCTCTGCGGCAGTTCTGAGTATTAGAAATCATTTTGTCACATACTTTCCAATATGAGTCATAGAGGAACAAGGTCTTGGCTAAGAAAGCATCCTGAAGATAGGTTGGGAGATGATTTCGCAACTACTTCTAAATATGACCAGCCTAGAAGAGAAAGGGATACTAGAGGCACCCCTCAAAATGAAAGATAAAGAGAAGAAATCATAGAAGAAAGACTAGTGGGACTAGGTACAAATGAAGGTTATAGTTCTCCTGACGACATAGAAGAAGAAGAAACTATTTTCACTTTGCTAGATCCTAACAGTATGGTTACAAAGCTTTTGTAAGTTGAAAATTTTCTCCAGCAGTAGGTAGGTATAAGACAAAGGAGAGAAAGGGAGAAATAAAATCAGATCAGATAGGACCAAGTTTTCCTTGAGAAAATAATGAGAAGATTATTAGATCTTGAGGCATTGGATGATGGTGAAAAGCCTCTGAGGGATGAAGAGGAACCTATCATTCAGGTTATTAGTCAACAAGGCTCTAAAGGTAAGGAAAAACAAAGGGTTGCAATAGATGAGCCTAAGACTATAAAAGGTCCAGTAAATCAAATGTATAAATTAGACATGGATCTTGTGACCGATAGAGTTGAAAGGGAAGTCACATCCAAGGATCTTGAATTAGTAGAATTGGAGGCTACTACTTTAGAGATGAAGAAGAAGGTTGATTATCTCAGATAGACAAGGCATGTTCAGCTTGGTCCTGAAGTAGCTACAACATCAAATCAAAAAAGCTTTGCTTCTCAAGACAACACTGCTTTCCAAGGGAAATCCACTCATGCAAAAAGGTACAAACAATTTTCCTTTCATAATATCCAAGGTTATCCTAATGACGTTCCATGCAAAACTGAGATAAGCTTCCCAAGTTTACTGGAAATAGTGTAGTTACATGTGAAGAACACTTGAAATTTTTTAAGGATATGCTGGATGATTGTGAAATTACACATGAGGATGTATCAATTAAACTCTTTATTCAGTCTTTGGTAGAGGATGCTAGGGATTGGTTTAGAGGATTGCCTTATAATTCTATAGGGTCAATAGATGAACTAGTTGATTGTTTTTAGGAGCAATATGGTGACAAGACCAATGAGGGATTCATGTTGAATGAATTCAATAATATAAAGAAGAATCAAAATGAAGATGTTGCGCAGTTTAACATAAGATTTCAAAGAGCTATGCACAAAAATTTTTAGGTTATGAAATTGGATGATAGAGTTTGTTTAGCTACTTATCTCAATGCATTTGATTCTAAGATGGGATATCTCCTAAGAGACAAAAATCCAAGGACCATGAGAGAAGACTAAAAAATGGCTGTCAATATAGAAACTAATAGGAGAGTATCTAAGAAATTGGGTAGGAGAGAAGATTGCAAGCCTGCAAAGAAAGAATTAGATAAGCCTTCAAATGCTAAACCTAAAGAGGAAATCATTATGAAGCAAATTCTAAATGTTATAAAAGACCTAAGACTAGGAGAAAATAAAAATCATAGAGCTCCAAGTAACGATAGGCCGTCCTATAACAATTATAATCCCCAAAATAGGATGCAGAACTACCCATACATTATCCAATTCAAGGATGGGAGGCCCATTATCCCACAAAGGCTAGAAAGGCCAAACAAAGATACTCCAGATCCTCTTCAGAGAAATTCAGCTAATATGTGTAATGATGAATACTGGTGTGAGGAATGTGAATTCCCCATAATCCAGATACTTGTGTTATTTCTCAGAAGATGTATCCAAGTCAATCCCAACAAGAAAAGGAAGATGAGGAAAAGTTATATGATGATGTCGGGAATGCAATGGCATATGAGAAATTTAAGAAGTGATGAATCTGATGACCAAGACAAATGTCAGGAGCTGTCTTCATTAGATGAAGATGAAATTGAAAATCAAGATGAAGATGAAGATGAAGATATGTTTTATTTTGAGGAAAAGGAAGTAGACATTGATAAAATATGATGTAATACTACAAAGGTAGGAGAGCCTTTCATAGCAAGAAGGCCTTCAAGTGTAGAAATGACTAGAATCACTAAAAACTTGATTTCCCAAGCACGAAATAAATATAATTTGAGAAATAGAACAATTGGAAATGAAGTTAGCACACTAGCTGGTATGTTTGTTATAGAACAAAAAATAAGCCCGAAGCAGATATCAAAAAATAAAAAGCTACTAAGAATGTGAAGAAGATAAAGGTAAAAATAATAGATAAACCAAGAAATCCTAATATTGCTGAAAAGACTAAGATGAAGACACCAGAGATGGTTGTTCCTTCATTTCCAAAAGATGTTAAGGGAACTGAACTAAATCAATATACTCAAAGCTAGGATAAGAATATTACTATCAAGAAAAATATCTCTGATCTTGAATATGCTCCTATTGACATGGGCCAATTGATTTCCCAAATTATAGTTAGAGTTCCACTTTTAGAAACGATGAGGATTCCCAAGCAGAAGGAGACATCTTTGGCATGTATGAGTGGTGTTTTTACTACAAAAGTTTTAAAAATAGAAGTAAATGAGAAGGAAAGAAACAACAAGGGAAAATCAAATACAAAGGGAAAAGAATCAGAAGAAATTATTTCTAAAATCCCTCAAGTTTTATTAAACAAAAATCATGTCACTCCTCCTTCAGGAACTGTTGATCCTTTCTTCTTAACATTTTTCATTAATGGTAAGATGCTCAAGAATTGCATGATTGATTTAGGTGCATCAAATATGGTCATGCTTGCAGAAATAATGAAATCAATGGGACTACAGGTTGATACTCCTCATGGGAGATGTCAAGCAATGGATTCAAGAGAAGTTCCTATCATAGGTACCATTAAGGCCTTGCCTTATACACTTTCTGCATTTCCAAAAAAAATATTAAAAATGAGTGTCTTAGTAGTTGACATTCCACCCCAATATGGAATTTTGCTATCTAGGTAATGGAGTGCCTTGATGGGAGGTAGTATACAATGTGATTTGTCATTTTCCACATTTGACATAGCTGTTGAAAATATCAGGGTGTCCAGGGAAGTCAGAACTCCTCATATGATTGAGGAGAGTGAAGATGAAGCAATGAATTGCTTCCTGGATACAAATATTGAATCTTTCTAAGTGAAATATAGTAAAGTTGAGGAAGATGTCCAACACATTCTATTTTTCAAAAGAAAAGGAAAATATTGCAGATAAGAATAACCTATGGACAATGCACTTTGATGGTGCAAACTTGAAGGAAGGAGCTGGTGCAGGAGTGTTACTAATAGCTCTCAAAGTTAAGACCTATAATTTCTCATTTTCTCTGTTATTCACTTGCATAAATAATATTGCATAATATGAGGCTTTGATAATAGGATTGAGATTTGCTTCAAAACACAAGATCAAATATATGAGAGTCACTGGTGATTCTAAATTAGTTATTTCTCAAATAAGATCTAGATATGCTTCAAAAAATCAAAGGTTAAAACAATATAGGAATGTTGTTTGGGATGAAATTGAAAATTTTGATGCATTTAGCATTGAATGGATGGATAGAAATCAGAACAAGATGGTAGATCTGTTGGCTAATATTTCCTTAAGGCCTGAAGATGTTACTTTTGCAAAAAATTCTAAGGTAGAGGTTCAGACTAGGCCATCCATTCCAGACAATGTTGAAAATTGGCGAGTCTTCAATGATGACTTGGATATTTTGGAATTCGTTTCTTTTGAATCAAACTTTGGTAAAAAAGAGATGGATTTTATTGGTTTTGTGAAAACCATAGATGGAAAAGACACTATTCTTGGAAGGGAGGTTCTCCAATTAAAATCAAATAAGGTACCCAAAGGTTGGGTTGTGCTTGAAAGAGCTTTTGACAATAAAGATAAATCTTTGTCAGCTAGTACAGTTAATAAGTTTGAGGAGTTGGAAGAGATAAACTTGGGGATAGATCAAGATCCAAAAAAGGTATACATTGGTAAGAAGTTATCCCCCAAGCTTAGAGATTTACTAGTAAATCTTCTTAGGAAATATAGACATGTTTTGCATCGTCTTTTGATGATTTTAAAGCATACAGAGAAGATTTATTCTAGCATGAGATTCCATTAAAGGAAGGCACCAAGCCTTTTAGAGAAAAATTGAGACCTATGAATCCCACTCTAGCACCTATGATGCAAGATGGATTAAAAAGGATGAGGGATGCTGGAATCATAAATCCTATAAGGCATTCAAGATGGGTATCAAATTTGGTACCAGTAAGAAAGAAAAATGAAGATATCAGATTGTGTGTGGAATTTATAAATTTGAATTTAAATTCCTTAAAGGATGATTATGGATTGCCTAATATGGAGGAAATGTTGCAAAGAGTCACAAGAATTGAGATGATGTCCATGTTGGATGGTTTTTTAGGTTATAATAAGATCAAGGTCAAGGAATCTGAATAGTTCAAGACTGTAGACACTACACCCTAGCGAACTTATGTATATGTCAGAATGCCATTTGGCTTGATGAATGCTATGGCTACTTTCCAAAGAGCCATGGATGTGGCATTTGCATATTTCATAAACAAGTTTTTAACAGTCTACCAAGATGATCTTACTGCTTATTCATCAAAACAAGATAAACATTGTGATCATCTTGAAAAGATTTTTGTAAGGGCACTTGAATACGGGGTTTCTTTTGACCTGAAGAAGTGTGTTTTTGGGGTAACAGAGGGAAATTTTTTAGGATATATTGTTTCTAAAGACGATGTCAGGATTGATCCTGATAGGGTGAATGCTATTGATAAAGTCCCTCAACCCAATAATGTTAAGGGCATCCAGTCTTTCTTTGGTCTGTAATCACCTGGATTTGGTCTTCTTTGACCATAGACCCTATTTTTCCTAAGTGTGATCATACCCCAAATTATGTTTAGAAAACTCTTCAATCGACTGACATAATTCATTCAAATCAGATTTAATCTCCTAAGTGATCTAATCACTAAATTTAATTAATCACCTTAGCCAAACAATTCAAATAAATTTATTTCAAATCATTTTCAAATCAAACATGGCTAAGGTAATTAATTTAAAAGGAATTAAATAAATCCCTATTATATCTAATCACTTGCAAAAAGCCTATCTTCTAGCCTAAATTAATCTAATTAATTGGCTATAGTCCTAATTAATTATCTAAAGCAATAAAAAGCTTAAATAATTAATATTCTTGTTTTTGAATGAATATATTTAATATAATTAATTTCATTAATATTCCCTTAAACCCTAAGCCTAACCTACCTCAACCACCTTGACCATGGGTTCAAACTCATCCCAACCTATTCACCCCATGCTAATCCTAATCCTAATCCTAATCCTAATCCTCTTCTAACCCACCTCCTAATGATGTCACATTCCTAAAAATGTGATTAAGGACTCAACCCACTTGAGAAAGTCAACTTTCTCAAGCTTGACTCTAAACCCTCTCCATGCCTCTTAAGTGCTTGCATTTAATACATATGACCTCTCCATGCCTCTTAAATACTTGCATTTAATGCATATTCTTCAAGCCCATGCCTCTTCAATGCCTTTGGCATTTATTCCTCCTATACCCCATTAATGAGTTTTACAACTCTATTAATGACCCTTGTCCCCCCTCTCTCTCCTCATTTCTTCTATAAATAGACGGATTTTTTGAGCACAAATAAGCCTTCATTTTAGATTGAAAATGCATTGTTATGTTGTTAGGATTTATATAGATTCATGTAACATTTGGTTTTCATATTCATGCTTTGTTATAATCCTCATTTCTAGAACTAGAATGCATGTTATTTTGATATATTTCTTGTTTTTAATAGAATCTTTCATGCTAGGTTGTATATGTCACTGGAAAAGGCATAATCTGAGGGCTATTATGTTGTTTTTCATACTCTTCCTAGTTAGAAATCAATAGATCAATTTTAGTGGATCTTCATGCTTTACTAACCCCTTTTTCACTAACGCAATGATCTATTGAAGTGTCATGTTACAGATAATAGGTGCACTATTTCACACACACATTTTTGGTGCCCAAACCCATGATCAAACCCATGAAAAAAAACTTAGAAAGATTCATCCTCATGTTGCATTGCTAGTAAAAGCAGAGCTAGTGAAATTTTTGAAAGATGGATTCATTAGGGTCAATGCTTATGCAGGATGGATCTCCAATGTGGTCCCATTATCAAAATCTGATAAATATTTCAGGATCTATATAGACTTCAGAGACTTAAACAAGGCATTTCCTAAGGATGAATTCCCCTTTTTTAATATTGATATGATCATAGACCTCATAGTAGGCTACCAAATGTATTTATTAATGGATGGTTTCTCAGGCTATAATCATATTAAAATTACCCCTGAGGATCAAGAGAAGACTGCATTTACATGCACATGGGGAACCTTTTGATGGAACATCATGCCATTTGAGTTAAAGAATGTAGGTGCCACATATCAATGAACAATGACTACTATATTCCATTACATGATGCATAAAAACATTGAGGATTACATGGATGACACCTTAGCTAAATCAAAAGGAAGACATACTCATGTTGATGACTTAAGGAAGATATTGGATCATATGGAGCAATTTCAACTTAGGCTCAATCCAAAGAAGTGTGCCTTTGGGATCCAATTAGGAAAGCTCTTAGGGTTATTGTTTTTGTGAAGGGAATTGAGGTAGATCCTGCAAAGGTCAAAGCTATACTAGAGATGAATCCTCCATGCAACATCAGTCAAATGAGGACATTACAAGGGGGAATTCAATCAATCAGGAGGTTCATGTCACAACTTTCTGACCGAGCACAACCATTTACAAAATTACTACATAAAGGGGTCACTTTCAAATGGGATGAACACTGTGAAGCCAACTTCAGAGAATTAAAAGAATACCTAGCTACTCCTCCCATTCTTATGGCACCCATGGAAAACCATTAATCCTGTATATTTCAGTTACAACTACATCACTAGGATTTTTTCTAGCACAAGAGGATGAAACTTAAAAAGAAAGAGCTATCTACTACATCAGTAGAAAACTAGTCTCCTATGAGCTCAATTACAACATTATTGAGAAATCATGCTTAGCAGTTGTCTTTGCATCACATAAATTGAGACACTACATGCCCTCACATACCGTAAGGCTCATTGCAAATATTGATCCTTTAAAGTACCTTTTAAACAAAAAAGTATTAACAGGACGTCTGGAAAAATGGGTCCTCAATCTAAGTTAATTTTACATTGAATATGTAGACATGAGGGCTATTAAAGGACAAGTCCTCATAGATCAACTAGCTGATTCACCACTCCCAGATGATGAACCTTTAAGGATTGAATTCCCTGATGAGACAATTATGCACCTCACTGAGAACCCATGGAAGATGTACTTTGATG
This sequence comes from Thuja plicata, assembly GCA_018584345.1. Lineage (NCBI taxonomy): Eukaryota > Viridiplantae > Streptophyta > Pinopsida > Cupressales > Cupressaceae > Thuja > Thuja plicata. The sequence goes on from MU227356.1 coordinate 2,205,190, forward strand.
GTTCTTTCATGCAACAAGGCTTTGGAGTAGGGGTTCTGTTCATAACTCCTCAAGGCTACAAGATACCCAAGTCTTAAAAGTTGATGTTTCCATGCATGAACAACATTTCTGAATATGAGGCATTGGTAAATGGTCTTAAGCTTGCCATGAAATGGAATAATATAGTGTTACACGTGTATGGTGACTCCCAGCTTGTTATCAATCAAGTAAATGGAGATTATCAGATGAAAGATGAGAAGTTGACACCCTACAAACAACTGATGAATGACCTCAAGAAATACTTCATCTTCATCACATTCCAGTAGATACCTCAAACACATAACAAAGCTATAGATCCTAAGGCTACATTTTCATCCATGTTACAACTGGAGGAACATCAATTCCGCTATGACTTCTAGGTGGAAGAATTATCCTACCCCACCTTTGATACCCTTGAATATTAAGTAATCTGTGCTTTGAATAACCTTGACTAATCTTAGTAAGCTAATATTATTGCTTACCTAACTAACCAAACCATTCCCACCAATCTATCCAGAAATGAAAAAAGATCCTTGATTAGGACAACATCGCGCTATGTCCTCATAACTAATAACTTATATTGATGAGGTCTCGACGGTAGGCTTCTTATACATTTAGAACTCAAAGAGTCAGATCACACATTAAAAGAAGTCCATGAAGGTGTATGTGGATCACATTCAAATGAATTTTCACTAGCAAAGAAACTACTCAGAGTAGGCTATTACTGGCCTACCATGGAAAAATATGCTATTCAATTTTGCAAAACATGTCATAAATGCCAGACACATGGAAATCTCATCCATGCTCCTGTCAGAGAACTTATACCTTTCATTACACATTGACCATTTCAGCAATGGGCCTTTGACTTGGTTGGACCAATATATCCCAATTCTTCAAATGGACACAAGTTCATCATTACGACCACTGAGTATTTTACAAAGTGGGTCAAAGCTGTGTCACTAATCAGAGCCACTGGCAAACAGGTGGCTATGTTCATATTGAGCTACATTATCTATAGATATGGGATACCCTCATCAATTGTAACAGACAATAGGGGCCAATTTAAAAATAAGACATTGATGCCCTTTGTGAACAATTCCACATCACTCAACATTGCTCCTCAATCTATTACTCTCAAGGTAATGGATAGGCTGAAGCATCTAATAAGAATATTCTCAAGATTATACATAGAACTGTGAGTAAGTCTAGTAGAGATTGGCATTTATAACTAAATCTGACACTATGGGCCTATAGAACAAGCATCAGAACACCAACTGGAGCCACTCCATTTGCCCTAGTCTATGGCGCTAAAGCAGTGCTACCTATTGAGGTTGAAATCCCATCTTTGTGGATATCTTTACAAGGTCTTGTTACTGATGAACAATACTGCATCGATAGGGTAAATTCTTTAGACCTACTTGATGAGTGCAGGCAATAGGCATTCGATCATCTGAAGGTGTACCAAGCACGAATGTCCAAGGGGTACAATAAAAAGGTCAAACCATGACAATTTCAAGTGGGGGACCTCGTCCGAAAGGAGAATCCTAAGAACCATCCTAAAAAAGAGTAGAGAGGAAAGTTTGAACCTAATTAGTTGGGACCTAATGTTATCACTGCTACTTTTGGGACTGGAGCTTATCAACTAGCTACACCTGAGGGAGACGTTCTTCCAGATCCTATCAACACTTTGCATTTGAAGTAGTTCTACGCTTGATGTTTGGCTAGCAGAGCCTGTACAGTGAAATAGTTCTCATAAAATACCAAAAACATTCAAAAAATTGATCCTAAAGAAATCCAAAAATAGTGGAAAAAGTCCTGAAGAAAGGTAACCTTGGTGAAAACCTGGCAAAAAGGCACCTTGATACTACAAAAACATTCAAAAAAGAAAAAATAGCAAAAAAATTGAAAAAGAGAAAAGTGCCTTGATGACAACCTGGTAAAATAGGCATCCTGGTAGCAAAAGAATGAAGAAGTATTTCCAAGTGGTCAAAACCTGGCAATCAGACGTCACTTGTATTCTGTGCTCCATCTATCAATTCATTGCTAATACTAGACCTTCATGTTTACACCTATGCTAAGAGTTAACTTTGTTTCCCTATGAAATTATTATCCTCGCTTGGGATTTATTTATGTTTTTGTCCTAGGAACGAGTCATTTTGTACTGGGGGAATCTTTTCTAGTATGATAGGTTGCATCTACTAGGTCCTTGTAGGATGGTTTATCTCATGACACAATGATACTCAATACTTGCACCAAACTGTGACTTTCATGAAACAAGGTTGGCACAAACATTGCACTAATATAAATGATGTTCCTGAGACCTATACTGGATTAAAACTAGGAACAATGTTATACACAGACATGGAACACCTATTGCTTGAATTCCAACTTTTGATTAATGAATCCCTACTACTCTTGAAAAATGAATCAATAGTATTTCTCAATACTACCTAAACATAGTTTGATTTTGGTTTGATTATGACTCTTTTATGTACCCATAATATTTTCACTAGGGGCATCTAGGTATTTATGAATTTTATTTAATTGATTCACAATTGATAGTTGTTATGTCTTTCGAGTTACTCCATTTCATCTGCATAAAGACAAAGAGTCGCAAGGAAAGGGGGCATAATGTTTTCTTGGTTTTCTATGTATGGTGATTGTTCTAAATGACCCTATAAATTTCACCTAACTTGGATGTTTATGGTAAGAGCTGCCAACATGAGTGGATAGCCGCATATATCTCGATCTTTATTATGTGTAAACTACGGTGAGGTTGAAAAAATTTCCTTGTCTATTTTCTAAAAACTCAGATTCTCACTAAGGTATACGAAGCATAATGTACCCAAGGATATGAATTTTCAAGGTCCTTGTGGGTCCAATATCTTACCTTACACAAATTTTGATATATTAAAATGAAGGTGACTTGCTTGTTATCCTGCCTTCTATGCCTTGATGCCTTAGTCTATTTCTAACATTTCAATAAACATAGTATTCATAATTTCATAATATTAGTGGGTATTAGTGATTGTTGTACTATTAGGTGGTATCTATTCCAAAAGCGCCCAATGATGATAAAAATGATACAATATCTGCCAATCAGTGACAAGTCCTAAGAGTTTGCATATAGCTGCATTTAGAGATTTCATGATGCATTTTTGAAAGAAACAAAAGCATAAGGACTTGAGCTCAAAATCCTTTCTATTTTAAATTCATTCATAATCCAAGTTAATTACATAATCCATGATTCCCGCAATCTTTGATCAATCGGGAATGAAACCGAGCTCACATTTTAACCATGATTAACTTGGTACCCGTGTGTTTATTCTTAACACACCCCCATTTCTTTGATTCTTCTAATCCATTATTTCTTGACCTAACTATTCCATGCAAGTGATACATCATTCAATAGAGGTATTTCATTTCTTTCCTTTGATTTTATTCCTAAGGGGGCATGATCACACTCTCATCAAATCAATTTCTTGCTCGAAATAACATTAAAATGACTTTGTAATCAAACAACTAGGGGCATGGCAATTTCCTTGACTAAGTCAGAAATGTTGGATACAAAGATTTGGTTCTCATAAGCTGGATATCTTGTGTTTCCTCATTTTAAAAAGGATTCCTACTAAGCTCCTAGCAGCTTCATACTGACTTTTGGATGACAACCAAGTTTGGAATCAATATTATCAATCTTTTGATGAAAACCAAGTTCAAAATTGGTATCTTTAAGATATTTTATTGACCTTTGGATGACAACCAAGTTCAAATTCAATTCTATTAATTTAGTTCAATCAAGTGTGAGACTGGTCTCATTAGGCATTTTTGGTCGATCATGAGCGAAATTCTCAATCTTTCTGAAGTCAAAATAAAAAACTTTCTTTGAATCAATGCGCTACTCGCACATCAATTCAAAGAGGGGCAAATGTAACCACCTGAATTTGGGCTGCTTTGACCATAGACCCTATTTTCCCTAAGTGTGATAATACCCCCAATTATAATCAGACAAATCTTCAATCAACATACATAATTCATTCAAATTAGATTTAATCTCCCAAGTGATCTAATCACTAAATTTTATTAATCACCTTAGCCAAACAATTCAAATAAATTTAATTCAAATCATTTTCAAATAAAACATGGCTAAGGTAATTAATTTAAAAGGAATTAAATAAATCCCTATTATATCTAATCACTTGCAACAATCCTATCTTCTAGCCTAAATTAATCTAATTAATTGGCTATAGTCCTAATTAATTATCTAATGAAATAAAAAAGCTTAAATAATTAATATTCCTATTTTTGAATGAATATATTTAATATAATCCATTTCATTAATATTCCCCTAAACCCTATGCCTAACCTACCTCAACAACCTTGACCATGGGTTCAAACCCATCCCAACCTATTCACCCCATGCTAAACCTAATCCTAATCCTAATCCTCTTCTAACCCACCTCCTAATGATGTCACATTCCTAAAAATGTGATTAAGGACTCAACCCACTTGAGAAAGTCAACTTTCTCAAGCTTGACTCTAAACCCTCTCTATGCCTCTTAAGTGCTTGCATTTAATGCATATGACCTCTCCATTCCTCTTAAATACTTGCATTTAATGCATATTCTTCAAGCCCATGCCTCTTCAATGTCTTCGACATTTATTCCTCCTACACCCCATTAATGAGTTTTTCAACTCCATTAATGACCCTTGTTCCCCCTCTCTCTCCTCATTTCTTCTATAAATAGAAGGATTTTTTGAGCACAAATAAGCCTTCATTTTAGATTGAAAATGCATTATTATGCTGTTAGGATTTATATAGATTCATGTAACATTTGGTTTTCATATTCATGCATTGTTATAATTCTTATTTCTAGAACTAGAATGCATGTTTCTTAGATATCTTTCTTGTTTTTAATAGAATCTTTCATGCTAGGTTGAACATGTCACTGGAAAAGGCATAATCTGAGGGCTATTATGTTTTTTTTCACACTCTTCCTAGTTAGAAATCAATAGATTGATTTTAGTGGATCTTCACGCTTTACTAACCCCTTTTTCACTAACGTAATGATCTATTTAAGTGTTGTGCTATAGGTAACAGGTGCACTATTTCACACACACATGGTCAAGTAAATTTCTTGAGAAGATTTGTTACAAATTTTGCAGAGACTAGTTTGTCAATCTCAATGATGATGAAGAAAGGAGCCAAAGTGGAATGGACTCAAGAAGCATGTAGGGATTTCTTAGATATTAAACAAGCTATAAAAGATGCCCCTATTTTGGGAACCCCTGATTATACTAAGCTACTTCAAATTTTCTCCTTTACTTCATATAATATTATTGTTGCAGTGTTATTACTAAAGAATTCAGAAGGCTATGAACAACCAATTTCCTTTTTTAGTAAGTCTTTACAGGTAGCAGAATTGATATATGATATAATGGAGAAACATGATTATTCTTTGGTCAAGGCTATTAAATCATTCAGATGCTATTTGGTAGGGGCAACCATAGTTTCTTATGTACCAAGTGCTGCTATCAAGGATATCCTAGTCCAACAAGAGGTATCAGGGAGAAGATGCAGATGGATAAAAAAGATCCAAGAGTTTAATATTGATATCCATATAACTAAGTTGGTAAGAGGTTTAGGATTTGCTAAACTAATGGCTCAAAGAAATTTAGATGCTAACCACATTGATATGCTAAAGGAGGAACATAAACCTTATATTTGTGATATGGATTATTCTAATTGTTATAAGGATATAATTGGATACTTGCAGAAGATAATTTGTCCCCCTGATAAGAATGCTAGTAAGAAGAGAAAAATCAAGTTGCATGCTTTGAAATATACAATAATTCAAGGACAGTTATGTTGGAGGAGCAATGAAGGAGTGTTGCTCAAATGTATAGATCAAGACAAGTCTGATGATCTCTTAAAAGAAATGCATGATGGTGCATGTGGTGGCCATTATATGGCTAGGAATGCTGCCCATAAGATTATCATATCTAGTTTTTGGTGGCCGACAATCTTCAAGGATGCCCACAAATATGTCAAAAGATGTGATGTTTGTCAGATATTTTTCAGGCAAGTTGAAACTTTATGGAAATCTTCCCTTAAAGCCTGTTACAGTTGAGGCACCTTTTCAGAAGTGGGGAATGGATTTCATAGGGTGAAATTCCTAACAATTCTAGTGGAGACCATTCATGGATCCTAGTGGAAACTAATTATTTTACCAAGTGGGTGGAAGCAATTCCCACTAGGAGAGCCACAAGTAGGGTTGTAATTGATTTCATAATGCAGAATATGTTGACTAGATTTGGTTGTCCAAAATTTATTGTGGTGGACGATGCTATGTGTTTCAGATCAGGGGAATTCACTAAATTTTGTTAGCAATATAGAATTATATTTCATATTCTTCCCCATGTCACCCCCAAGGGAATGGCCAGGCTGAATCCAGTAACAAGAGTTTGATAAAGATTATTAAAAGAGTATTGGATGCAAATAAGAAGGTCTGGGATTCAAAATTATAGCTTGCTTTGTGGGTAGATAGAGTAACAATGAAAAATGCTATTGGATGTGCACCTTTTGACTTAGTTTATGGTATTCATGCCAGATTACCACAGAATAATTTGTTGCAGATGTACAAATTTATCCAAATATATGATGATTATTTAGAAGATGAAATGAGAACCAAGTTAGAGGATTTGATACAATTAGATGAGTCAAGGAGGCAAGCACATGATGGGAACATCAGATTGTAGTTGCAGTGCAAAAATTTATTTGACAAGAAAGCCACTACTAGGAAATTTGAGATTATTGATATGGTTTTGATGTGGAATGCCAGGATAGAGGACAAAGGAAAACATGCAAAATTTGATCCCATATGGCTAGGCCCATATCTAATTGACAGTAAGTGGGGTTTTGATTCCTATATGCTTAAGGAATTAACTGGAAATATTTTTGAATAGCTAGTTCATGGGTAGTTTCTGAAGTTATACTTTTCTTGAAGGAAGCGAAGTCACGAACATGTAAGTATGTATATATTTGTTTCCTGCTTTCTATTTTACGTTAGGTTTCCTTTTCCTATAGGTGCTCTACTTCTCCTAGTAATTTATGAATCCTTGTTATGCTTGCAAGAGGCATACATCCTAGATGGAGCTATTGTTAGCACTTGTAAAATTTTCATGGTTCCAAGTTTGTTTTCCTATCTCTGCAATTTTTCCTAGCCTCTGGCTCAAACCCTAAGTCTTATTGTGTTCAAAATCATAAAAAAACCTAGGTATCTTGTCCAAGTTCTATTTCACAGTTACCTTTTTAGGCCACTTAATCTCCCTTTTCCCATGTACGCATTTCATATCCCGTGTAGTGGTGAAGTCTCCATATAAAATCAGAATATTCCTTCCTGTCTTGAACCTTAGTAATTTCTTGTTGTCCGGTGATATCCTAATAAAAATCATTTTCCCTAGGTGATCAAGAGATTAGGTGACTACTTTCCAATTAAAGTTGATAAAGCGGCAGTTGGGTTGTCGCCAGATGAATTCAATAAAGGTAAAATTATACAACGATTAAGAGACTAAGGTATTTGTCGCATGATCTCAAGATGTAACCCATGGTCAAAGTTTTATCTCCCGACAATGAGATTTCATAATCGCCTGATGTCCAGATTGTCTGAGGTTAAGGAATGAGTTGAGTCCATGGTCAGAGCTGACATCAGTGTTAGAAGTGATGAGGCAAGTGCAGGAAAATAATATTATGAAATCTGGCAGAAGTGGGTTTGTTCTTTGTAGAATTAATCACCTGATCTCGTGATCAAACCATAGTTAACAAAAATATCACGTGACATGGAGTTTCTTTAGTCACATTATCGCCATATATATCATGGTTATAGATGAGTAAGGTTAAAGGATAAGACAATTAGACAATGTCAAAAATGATGAGGAGTTGTAGGCGAATGACAAAATGACAACTGGCGTAAGGCAGGCCCAAGTTTCATGCTTGGTCTTGAGGTCTCATGATCAGGAAGGAATATTCTAAAATGTCAAGTGATTATGAGACTTGCCCTTTTGCTGGGTTTCTGAATGAAATTGAATATTCTCTCATGGTCAAGAGACTAAGTGACTACTGTCTGATTAAGATCAGATCCAATGCTTGTCGCCAGGTCTCTTGATGTGACCATAGTTAAAGAAAATGTCTAGTGACTTAGAGACTAAAGGGAAAAATGTAACCTAAGGTTTAGAGGAAGTTAAGGTCAGGTCAGGTAATAAATTTAAAGGCTGATCAAGTTGTGAGGATCTTGCGGCTCTTGTAAAGCCTTAAAGAGATAGATGAAGGTTTTTAAGGCCTAAGGCTTTAAGACGAGTTGCCACGTTGTGATATCAGTTATAAGGTATAGTGCCCGGGTAAAGTAAAGAAGATTTGATGGTGATAATTTAAAGTAAAATAAGATTTCAATCCTGGCCATGGATAAAAGATCTCATGCTAGCTATGACCGTTGTGATTTAAATTCAAATATTTAAAATATTTCAATCTAATTTCCATGGCGGTGACTTATATTTTTTTGTAGAGGTATTAATTTCCTGATCTAATTTCATAGATGCCTCTGTATAGCTGTTGAAGACCAGACAGAGATAGATATATGATATGCGGAGATGCATTGAAAGCTGGATTTGACAGAAAATAGTTTTATAAGTAGAAGTGAATGCATATAGAGCCGCCTGGTCATTTCTACATTTATGAAGCCACTTCAGGGTCATGCCATAGAATTTCTTGCCTATCAAAGTGCTGCACTCATATCCATGGATTGAAGAACTGATTGCAGATTAGATTACATAGATTGAAGAGATGAATTCAGGGTTTCAACTTGACATCAAAATTTAATTTATATTTGATTGGTTGTAAACCCTAACCCTAAATGGTCTGAAGCTTGTAGCATTCTTGTTCCTATAAAAGAATATTCAAGACCATTTAGAAAGAGCTGGAGAATTGGGAAAGTTGAAAGAATTAGGCTAATACTTGTTTCTAGTCTAGAAGATAGTAGATGTAGTTAAGTGGTATTGAAATAGGAAGAAAGTTGTATAATCTTTTTCATATTATATAATTGCATATTTCCTTGTCATACTGATTCAGAAGCAATTTTCATCGTACTTAATATAATTTCTTCTTAGATTTGAGTCTCTCCTTTGTGTTGTCAGTGGAATTATGAGTTTTCTGGCTTACTGTATGAGTTCTGTTGATGCATATGTTTATTTCATTGGTATTTGATTAAGAATCAAACTAAACTCCTTTGAATACTACATTAGTTTTGTTTGATATCTACTTGAGGATCTTGTAGTGAGCAATCTAAAAGTTCTTATGTTTATGGTTTTGAATCTATTCCTAGTAAGGTGTTTCTGTTTCAGTATTATATGTAGGTTTCAGCCCAATGGATAAGGCACTGATATGAGATTAGTATTCCTATTCTGATATTCTTCTGGAGTTGTTTGGCTATGTTGTATCCCACAAATATAAATCAAACTCAGTACAAAATTCTTTACCTTTTGAGGTGTTGTCCTACTTATTCCACCCATGGTAGTGGAGAGTCACTGAATGTTAAGTTGGCATTTACTACTTACTTACCATTCATCTCTTGTACATGTAATCTATAGAAATGACATGCAAGATAAAAATCAAAACATACGATCTACAGAAATGACATGCAAGCTAAAAAGAAAAAAAAAATATGCAACCTATAGAAATGAAATGCAAGCTAAAAAATAAAACATACAACCTATAAAAATGACATGCAAGATAAAAATAAAAACATGCAACCAACAGAAATGACATGCAAGCTAAAAAGAAAAACATGCAACCTAAATAAATGACATGCAAGCTAAAAAGAAAAAACATGCATCATACAGAAATGACATGCAAGCTAAAAAGAAAAACATGCAATCTACAGAAATAACATGCAAGCTAAAAAAAAATATGCAATCTATAGAAATGACATGAAAGCTAAAAAGTAAAAACACGCATCCTACAGAAATGACATGTAAGATAAAAAGAAAAATATGCATTCTACCAAAATGATATGCAAGCTAAAAAGTGAAACATGCATCCTACAGAAATGACATACAAGCTAAAAAGAAAAATATGCATCATAGAGAAATGATGTGCAAGAAGAAACGATTAACTGCACTAAAAGATAATGCAAATGTGCTACAAAAGCGATAGCACAGAGATGAAACATGCTGAAATAAAAATTGAAGGTGCTGAAAGATAATAGATAGAAGATAGAAGGAATTGTGGTCGTGGGTTCATGAATTTGGGTAAGCCTGCAAGCTGCAAACCCACACACTTCAATGATCCATTAAGTGGTTAGCGGGTTAGAAAATATGAAATTAGAATATTAAAAACAACATCCTAAGCTAACCGACAGCGATTCATTGCTTTCTAGTAAGCAGGAGTATGGACTTTTCTCTCAGGTCATCGCAAAGTCTAGTGACTACACACTATTCTAAATGAAGGATTTTAAAGCTATATGATGAAATTAAATGATTAATCTAATGGAAATGGAGTTTGTTTTTCATCCAAGCTAATTAGATTTATTTTAAAACACAAATGAAAGATGATGATTCATTTTAAAACCCAAATCAAATATGCTCTAAATTAGATTGATTGCATGCTTGAAAGTAAAACAACAATGCTAAATGATTAAAAGCTAAGAAAAAAAAATGCAGTATAATAACAATAGAAGAAGTTAGGATTATTTGTGAAGGAAATGAGCTTCTCTTTTATAGAAAATCTCTATCGAATCGACGATCGAGATTGAAAGAAAAGAGCGGCTCATATTTGATTTAAGGAAGCACAATCCATGTGCAAGCAATGTGATTGGTCAAAAGAGTTAGTTGACTGAACTGACCGATCAGTCATTTTGGAAACTTCCAAAATTAGTTTTCAGTTAATTGAAATGTTTTCAAAATGATAAATAGTGAAGAATCAGTTAACTAAGTGGAACTAGATTGTTTCCATTTTGATAATCAGTTGGCTGGATTTGATGATGTCATATGCATTTTTAATAATTTAAATGATTTTGAATGCATATTTGTTTTTATTAATTAATTTAATTCCTTTTTGATTAATTGACAAATTTGGTAACTTTATTTAGTTAATATATCATAATATTAATTAAATAATTAACATAAGCTTTATTTTCCAATGTATTATGATTCTAAGAATTAATTAATTAATCTAGTATGATGATTAATTAGGACCTAGGGTTTAGGTTAGATTAGCTTGAATTTGATAGATTGAGGAATTGCCTATTTGATTTAGGACTTAGGGTTTATCAAGATTAGGGTTTCTTGATTAATTGTTGAGATTGGGGGTCTAGGGTTTAGATGACTATTTTTAGGTCATTACAATATTTCATTCAATTGTTTCTGCAAGTGTTGGATTTGTTGAACCATTTCTTTGCTATGTGAATACTTCACAACTTTTCCACGTGTATGAGAATGATGTCTTTTCTTATGAGAGATTGGGCATTGATTATATTCCAAAGTCTTTGATTCTGACGATTCAGATGAGATGTCCTAGAGTGGTGCCATTTTTTGTCTTTCATGTTGTTGAGGATATTTCATGAGAGCTACTATTATTTCAGTCGATGGTGACTATTGTTTATGATGTTATGGCTATTGTCAAGATGTGATGATTTATGTTTCGATTATGTTGTACTTACCCCATACTTGCATGTGTATGGTTATCATGTTTATGTATCTGTTTGCATGTTGTTATGGTAGAGGATGGAGACGTAGTTACTTTCTTCAGCGAGATCCACATGTTTGACCGATCCCTATCATTGATTGCGAGATTATATTATGTATATACATGTGTGTTCTTTGATGACAAGATTGTAGGTTCAAGGCACCGTCTTCCCTGAATTGGCAGGAGTGAGCGTGCCCATGAATATTCATCTCAATGGGAAAGAGGGGAGGTAACATACAGGTCCAAAACCCTAACCTAAGCCTAATCATCCTAATATAGGATTAGTTTCAGTATGACTACCTTATCCGGATTTGTCTAGGTTGATAGAATTCAAATACCCTCTCTTTTGAGTTTGTGTGTTTTGCTTGATTATGCTTTCAGGTGATTTTCGGATTTTTGAGTGATTTTCCATGTTTAAATGAATTAATGGATTATAGTTGAATTAATAATTTAATTATATCCTAAGTTTATTTTAAATAATTAATTAAATTGAAATATTTGAATATTTTGATTTAATTAAA
>MU227356.1:2226954-2267639 GCA_018584345.1 Thuja plicata
ACCATAAATGAGCATATCAATCATATCATCATCCACAAAATATAAATGTAAATGTATAGTTCTAACCATCATAATAAAATTTCCAAGTCAAAAGTCCAAGTATCACCATAGGAGAGGGTATTACAATTAGGACCTATGAAAGATGGACTATAATGAGGACTATGATGAGAGCTAAAATGCAGGAGGTTTTTTTGAAATGCAAATGCAAAGGGATTTTTAACATGTTATGCAAGAGGAAGACTATCAAGCATGCAAACAGGTTCCAAGTGAAATTTTTTAGGTTCCATATGTTTACTAAAATACAAGATGTTTGTGACCATTTGATTGTTTTTAGGATGATTTGGAAAAAAGTGTTTCTAAGAAGAGTATTTTTAAGATTTTTGTCCTTTTTATTAAAGTTTGAAACACTCATGCAAGACACATCATTGAGAATGGTTGTTGTAAAAATTAAAAAACACACCACATCCTAGGCGAAAAAGGGAAATATCTGTTGATTTTCCACTTGAACCATAGTCAGCCATGCCTACTCATAGAGGAAAAATTAGAATCTTGGAGGCACGGGCTCCTCCTTATAGTCCACTCACTTCTGAGGCACACCAAGCTTCAAATCCCAAGGGTATTCATTTCCCAAGGGACCGTTGTCTCTACTAAGATCCATGAAAGTGTGGGACGTCTTAGTTGGTCTCTAAAATTTTGAACCAGAAGATAGAGGGTTTTTGGATACTAAAAAAAAGTTTTTAATCAGGGCATTCGTTCAGGTGGTTATACGTGTAGCAGATTAGCTCTGTTATGGAGGCATCCCAGCCTAGAGAAGTTGTGTTCTATAGGTTTTAACGCACCATGAGGGTACTAAGAGAGATGTTATTCCCAATATAATATATTTAACACCTGGTCATTGTGAGATTAATCAAAATGACATTTTTAATATACTAGTTTGGAAGGGCTTGGCTTTATCCTGTTACCGATTAGGCAATCCACTCTCATCGGCTCTGTTAAAGCTCTTGGGAGGTAGCCACGCTAAAGAATTTGCATGGATTTCTCTTTCACCCAAGATCTCTAAAGGAGAGGGGAGAGGATACGTCCATATAATTACTTGGGATTACACTAGAGAATACTTCAAACAGATAAGAAAATTGATTCTTTTTAAGCACCAAATTCAAGTGTTTTCTAACTATTAAAAGAAGACATGAAAGTTTTGGAAGACACACAAGGTCTTTGAAAAGAATCCTGCATCAAACTCATTAGTAGTTTTATGATTCATTCTTCACCCCAAAATTTCCAAAATGTTGCACAGATCATCAGTAATATGGAAATCCAACATACCAAGTGCATAAACAAAGTTAAGAATGCAGAAAATCAGAAATTTGCATGAAAAAGATCTATTTTACCAACTGCGTAAGAACACACTACCAACTGCATAGAATTAGGATATCAACTATGTAGAACCAAGCTACCAACTACGTAGAATCAAGCTACCAACTATGCAAACTTCTTACCAACTGTGGAAAACCTGGCTACCAACTACGTAGGATACCTGACCAAGTGCATAACTACTGATCAGAGGCTAAAAATGAGGTAAAAACTTGCAAAAATATAATGTTTTAACCATAATAAGAATTTATATCTCATAAACATGTAGTTAAGGTTTAGTTTAGGCCATTTAGGAATGATTAGGAAATCTTTGAACCAATTTTTAAACCCTTGATTAGGTTATATGCATATTGAACCGATTTGGAAACACCTTAAAACAAAAAATTTAGATTTGATCCTAAACTAGTTTAAAGTTCATTTTAGATCCCCAAATAAAGTTTGCATGTTCATTTTTGATTCCTTTTCAACTTAAACAGCTTTATTTTCCATAACGCATTCGATTTTGAACCCCTAGTTAGGCTAGATTGTGACTTTGATCGAATGTGGAAGAACCTTGATTGCATTCAACCCTAAACTAGATGAAGTTCATTTTAAGAGCCCAAATCAAATATGAGAGTTCATTTTAAACTTAAAAATTTAAACATGAGGTTCATTATCCAATTTAGGGTTAATTTGCAATGTTTGGGATCCATTTTAGCATTGTAGTAGATGAAAATAAGAGAAGAAAGAATGAAATGTAGAAATGCTTCCTAAACTTCCAAATATTGATCTTAAAACCTAAAAACCCATCCTATTTGACCAAGTGCACAAAATAGTGACTAACTACATAGATAAGAAGATAAATACGTAGGACATGCAACCAACTACACAGGTCTGGGTGCCAACTGCGCAGGACATGCAACCAACTGCGCATGACTTACTACCAACTCCACAAAACTTAACCAACTACACACGACATGTGACCAAATGCACACAACTTGTAACCAAGTGCACAAAAATATTCTAGAACCTACAAAATGCAAAAAAAAAAAAAAACCAATCAGTTAGGCATGTTTCACACCTGGTATACCAAATGTAAGATCAAAAAAAGGTAGAATATGTATATATATGTAACCACAAAACCTAAACAATATGCAAACTGGTGCAGAGAACCTCCCATTTTTTATGTGGTTTGTATGTTTTATGGTTGTGTTAGGTGTTTTTTGTGGGATGTAATAAGATCCACTAGGTTCGATCCAAAGCTTCTCATCTCCATGTTTGTAAGAGCCAAAATTGTTCACTAGGTGATATTGTGGTCATTTTGACCTAGAAAGGAAAAAGTTGATGTTTTTGTGTAACTTGGGTTTAGAGTGTATTCTAGGACCCTAAGTAACCTAAATAAGGTCATGGAAGTCAAAAACATCCATCGAGTTGACAAAAATAGTCAAATAGAAAAATTTGCTAGCAACTTTTAAAAGTTGCTTGAGCAACTTTTGCAACTTTTTGCAAGAAGTTGCAAATGGAGGTTGGAGCGGTTGTAACTAACCACTCTTAGGTATTTGAGCATGGATCTTTGATTTTTAGAAGGTTAATGGAGTTTTGGATTGCATAACATTTTTGTGTACTTTCTATACAGATGTCAGAATGTGTTTCTTTATAATCTACATTGTTTCTTGCTCTTTGTACGGCTGTGTATGGATTGAATTGGGTGATCGAACCCCATGGTGATGTATTGGTTTGAATTATCTCTCTTATGAATTTATTAGGTTTATTTCAAGTTATCATAGTGAAAATTTGTAATAAGATTTAAGCCACTGGTTTTTAAGCTCCATTTACAGAGTTGCAGTGGTCAATATGGCTCTAACCTAAGCATCCACTAGTGGAAATGATTAAAACCTAGGGGATGAAGGGTTAGGGTCTGTACATATATATTTTTATTTCCTTGTTGTTTTGGTAATAGGATTCCTAGACTTGGAATGAAGCCCTATGGATAACTATTAGGAACAGGTGAGCCTAGACAGGGTAAAGATCAGATTGCATATAGCACCCATGATCTTGGATGGTGAACTTACTGGCATGTGTAGAAGATATAAAGTGTTCCCATGAAGTATCAAATGGTGAGAGATGGTGACAGGAATTTTGAAGACCAATTTGGTAATATTTTGTGCTGACTAGTCCAAAGGCCTAAAAGATAGGCTGAAAACTAGGGCCTGGTGATAACTAGGATTGTTGGTGCATTCAGAAGCTACGATTTTGGATTCTAGTAGTGTTGGTGGATACCTTGAATATATTCAAGGTCTTTTGTGAGGTTGTTTGGAAGATTTGGGAGCTTTAGACCCAAACCAGTGAAATTTGACCTACTAGGAAATAGGGCTATTAGGCCTCCTAGTGTATTTGGCAACAATTGGATTGTTGGAGTGTCTAGAAGAGTTGGAATTGATTCCAATGAAATTTTAATGGACCTAGAACATAGAAAAGAGTCTATGAGGTGTGTGGGAAGATCCTAAGCAAGGGTTTTGGATTCTAGGGGAAAGATCTAGTGAATAAACCTAGGAAATTGAAAAACTAGTTGGACTAGTTGATCCTAGAGGTATTTTGTGTCTTCCACAAATCAACTATACCTAGGAGGCAATTTGATAGAGAGGATCTAGGAGATCCATATTGGAGATGTTCACATAGGAGGAGTAACCATTGGATGGTTATAAGATATTAGAAGCATTTTGGGAAAGAAATCACTAGAACCCTAAACCCTCTGCATCACAAACCCATCTAATCTAACATTAGAGCCATTGAAATGGGAATTAAAAAAAAAAATGCAAGAAACACATAAAACCCCCTTCAAATGATTCTCAAATGCTCTCCTTTCTTCTCCATAGAGTTGGTTATTGTTTCTCTTTGTCAATGACAAAAATGCACAAGCATTGAAAAGCCAAATTGATAATAAGAATGCTAGGAGATAGTGGTTCTAGAAATGAAGGCAAAATGATCTCAATTTATAGGAGATGAGGAATCAAATTGCAGAATTAGCAATAAGATATGCAAATTGGAAATTTTCATTGAATATGACACTTGGTAAAAATGGAAAAGGAAATATTGCATAATAATGAAAATGGAAGCTAAGTTAGTGGATGGAAAGATGTGAGAAAGTGGAAAGAAAATAGCAGATGAGAATTAGAAAATAGCAGATGAGAATTAGAAAATAGACATAGAATAAGTGAGGTGGATTTATGAGGATTTAAATTAACTAAGAATTCAATATTCCTCACAAAAGGTAATTAAAATTTATGAAATTTAAAATTCCATAAATTAGCAAGTAGCCAATTAATTAATTAGAAATTAAATAATTGTTGAGACATAGGATAAAGAATGAATAAATATAATTTATTTATAAAATCTAGGGATAAATCATACGTCATTCATTGCAAGAGGATAAATCAGTGAATTATTGATCAAATTGAAGGCATTAATGTATAATTGAATTGATTTTTGATAATATTGATAAGATTATGATAGGTTCCATGCATTGATGACCTTTGACAATGTGCTCAAATAATGATGTTTGAAAATGATTAAATAGCATCAACAAACTTTGATGACACCATAGGATTGATATACAGGGACAGGGAAAGATCGATGAACTTGGAAAATATTTCCAAAATGATGATGATCAGCAATAGCATTGATGAACTTGGACAATACTATTGAATTGATAAGGATAGATTGATAATGATAACATCAATGAACTTGAACAATGTTATCAAATGGGTGATAAAAGGATACGAAGCATTGATGAACTTGGCCGATTCCCATAGAATGATGAAAAGATTGATTAGATTTGGAAAAGGGTTTTGATTGATTTTAAAAGTGATTTAATTATGCGTTGATGATCTTGGACAATGCCCCAGAATGGTCAGAATGAGTCCAAAATGATTCTGAAATGATTAGGAAGAGAATAAAATAGATTTGAATAGATTTAGGATGATTTGATATTGTTTAGGATCAAATAAGATTGATTTAGGATCAGTTTAGGTTTGAATGGAATTGATTATGAAAATGATCAATTTGACAAAGAGAATAGAAATATTAGTAAATAATTGAACAATTTAGCAATATTCAATTATCGACGAAAGAAACAATGTTGCCATATAATAAAGATCATATTGGCAACATAGAGGAATAACTAGATCTCAAAACAATGTTTCAATTGTAATGTCGAAAATGTTAAAACACATAGAATAGAAGGCTTGAACCATTTTTGGGTGTTTACTTTGAGTATAAATATCTAATGATTTTGATGTCATCATGTTTTTCCACTAAGTGACTAGACTAAGGTATCAAAAGTCTACAGATCTGTGTGTTTCTATGGCCCCAGATGGTCATTTGTCAGTTTTTTAGAAACAACCCCAAAGGTCACTCGCCGTATTTTTAAATAATTACAAAAGTTGTGAAATTCAGATTTTAATGATTACAACATGGCGATTTTTCCAAATACATTCAGATTGTACATCAGATTATTCTGGAACAAATTTTTGGCATTAGAATGAGATTGGAATCTTGTTTGTTCTTGGTGGCTATAAAGCGTAGTTTCTCAGAATTTTCTATTACTCCTCCCTGCCTGCTCCAAAATGGGAGGTCATATGAATTAGAGGGAATGCAATAATTTATGATGCACAAATAGTTTTGTTTTAGCATCATTTAAAACTTTCAAGGATCCGCAATTGGCAGATGTAACTCCAAATTCCACAATCCATTGCAAACATAGTTTGAACCTATGAAATGATCGTTTGAGCCTTGGAACAGAGTGTGGAGCGAAGTCCTACAACCTCTACTCTTAGTGAAAAATATTAAAACTAGGGATTTTTTTTGTGAAAGGTGGTGGAAACTTGGAAGCAAGATCTTGAAGAAATTCATAGAGCTATTGCATTTTAAAACCAAAGCCTCCAAAATAAAGCCATATTTTTTTTGAGAAAATAGGAAGGAGAGAGGAAGGATGTGTTAGGGTTAATGGGAAGTAGTACTGAGAGGGGAGGGGTGAATCAGTACCTCTAAAAATTTTAACACTTTTCACCTTTCATCATTAGTAATCCATCTTTACTGTATTACTGACCATATATGATGTTCTTTATTATGCATGTAGTATTAATTCATAAATTTAATTGTATACAACATTCATAGAAACATTCATGTAGGTAATAGACACATAACACAAGATATGCCATCGCAGAAAACTCTTGTTGGAAGTAAAAATTGTGGTGGGGTTGGCACCCACAAAACTTCACTATCTGTAGAATGGAAGGGAGTTGGTAAAGGCTTACAATTGATCACTTCTGATGATCTACCCTGTTAGGAGTATTAATGTGGAGACCTATTAGGATCTACTTTGTTAAGAGCTTTTAGCAACACTAATGAAATGTGCACTCGGTTAAGAGATTTACAATAGGACTGTTAAGTCCACCTTCCTTGAAAGGATTTCTTAAGTGTACCCCACTTGTTAGAATGTGTACAATATGTTTGACCTAACTGTATGCAATCTATAATTTTTTATTATAGATCCATTAAAGCTCACAAAATATGAATATCACCTATACCGATTGATTAATACCTTTTCATGCTCGTTGGTAGCCCGTGTTCTATTCTTGACAATTGATTTGATCTTTGTATGTGCTTCTGCATGAATTCTCTTGTCTAATCCTTAGATGCTCTCAGTGGCTACAATAATCATTAAACAACATGTTCATAATTAATTGAGAAACTATTTATACAAGTATTTAACCTATTTTAGAATAAATGTTAACTCTAGATCCAAGGTATACAACTTGACCTTGATCCTTTAGTTTTCATGTTTTAAATCAGTTAAACTAATAAAAACAATAATAATTACATTGATTTCTCCTCACATAATGGAGTTAAAAAAAATCAAGAAGCTAAATATAAAAATTTAGTTATTTATCTGACGTGGAAAGTCAGATCCACTTTTTGTGAGATGCAACTAACTATCGGTTCTTGATCGTCGGTGTGAACTGAAAGTTTGTCTGTGTTCCTTCATTGAACCGATTGTCAGGTTCCCTTCATCTGTCGGGTTCCACTCTTTGATTGTTTCGTTGGGTTGCATTTTTGGTTACTCATTGGGTTCCATTGTCCTTTTTGTCATTGGGTAACACTGAATAGTGTTTGTCAGGATGCTTTATACTTGGTAGTATTGGTAACCTTAGCGTCAGGTAGTGTTGTACCCTTTCTGTTGGTGTAGTATAAACTGATGGTGTTTATCATTTTTTTCCTTGCATATACTAATGGAAAAATATAATGTCTTCAGGATGAATCAGTGTTTATCTTTGTGTACCAGAGTCATATAATTTGTCTGTATCCCTCAAAGAAGAAGGTATTGAACATGCTAGAAAATGGATAGATTGGATTGAGAAATCTGAATTTGAAAATGCACTTGATACCAAATGTAGTTATGATGATGATGAATTCAATGAATATCAAATTAGTGAAGATGAATCTATAGTTGAAAATGTTTCAGTTAAGTCTATAGATATTTCTTCTTCTCAGCATAATAGTGTAGATTTATCTTTTTTAGTGTAAGGAAGGTGAAAGAATTGGTGGTTGTTATAATATTAATGAGCTCATCCTTCAAGATGATTGTGGCCAAACTAATGAAGCATATTCTCAACATATCATAGATTTTTTTTTGAACAACAGGAGGATGATTATGAAGCAAATATAAGTGCATTTGATGATTCCTTTTCACACAATGACATGGCCCAAGAATTTTTAATCCTTGCCTCCATTGGGAAAAATATTTGCAGCGTTGAGGGAGAAGCCAATGAAAATGAAAATAAGGTCCAATGTTCACTGAGCAGTGAGAAAATTTAAGAACTCTTAGCTACTGATTTTTTAGAGGTATGGATCTAAGGTGGACTCTACTTTGCAGTACCTAGTTGATATATGTTTTGATAAATATGATACACTGATGGGTGTGAAGTGTGATACATATGATAACTTTTCTTTTCATACCTTTGAGTCAAATAATGTGCAAGATAAAAATGCATATGAGTGTGAGGAATTTGATAATGTCAAATATGATGAATATGATGATCCTTATGCTAGTATGGATTCAGATTTTGATGAGCTTAGTGTGAAAAGTTCTTATATAGAACTTGTTGCAGAAGAGAGTGATAAATCTGAATGTGTTTTCCTGGATTTGTAAATGATAAGTGAGCCATTATTTGACAATACATTTTCATGTTTGGAAGATGCTGATAGAAGTTGTGATCAACAAGTTGTCTCCAATTTTATGTAGTCAAAGTTTTATTTGGATGTGTTTCATTCTAGATTGCAAGTTGTTGTTATAAATGAGATTCATTCTTTGGTGTAAACTAGTATGAAGAATGCATTTGTTGTTTCTGGCCATTTGAAAGGGTTGGAATTTTTCTATTTTCAACATGATAGTGGTAGTGAAGGGTGTGACAATTTTGTGTCACACAGTGATCAAAATTCTCAGTAGTCTAATGACCTTATGTTTCTAGTTGGCAGTGAGTATGTTGATTTCATTTTATATGATATGTTGAAATCATGTGGCAGTGTTTTTGGTCATGCAGTTGGAAGTAGTGATCTCAGTTTACCTATGGTACATGGAGTTGAAAATCATATATTTCATAAAGGTAAGTGTTGATTTTAGTTTTGTGGCTTTGAGGCCATTTGTAAATAGTTTGTATATTTGTACAGTTTCTTTGCTTTCAGTAGTGTGTGGTGAGTGGTTTTAAATAAGGAACCCAGTTTTTTGAAGTGAGAAGTAATCATATTTTTGTGATTGGTCTGCTCCACCATGAAATTATAAGGCCTCAAAATACCCACAAGGGGCATGCATCCCCATTCAGAGCAACTGTTGGCTCTCTCAAATTTTGGAGAAATTTAGAGTGACCAAGTTAAAAATTTCTCTAAGGCACAAAGTAGGTTCCTTTGAAAACTTTTGGAAAAGGCTTACTTTGTGTGCAAGTAAAATGAGACCCAGAGATTTTCATGAGAAATAATTTGGGAAATGTGTTCATCACCTTTCACGGAGAAAGTGTATTGGTTTTTATCTTTCAAAAGTTAGATTGGATATGTTTTTGAGATAGCTATTTATAGGCAATTAACCCAAATCTTGACTTTGCCGAGTTTCAAATTTTACTAAGTTGCCTAGTTTGGAGGTTTGTATCTTTGGATGGATTGATACTCATGGCATAAGGAGTACTTCGAGGCATACTAGACATGAAATTGATTCTACATATTCATTTTCAGATCTGGTGATTTCATGTGATAAGTTTGTTAAGATCATTTGGTTTGCAATTTATTCAGATTCTACGAGTGTGAAATGTGAAACTACAAAATACCCTACTTGGATGTCCCAAAAGTTGCACGCAATTGAAAATCACAAGGAATTGAATTCTCTTCTATGTTTTAATCATGGAAATTTTCCATCGTGAATATTCTCAAACCATGGTCATTTTACTCAGTCAATTCTAAATCAGATTTATGCAATATCACTGATTTTGAATTCAAAAAGTTATTAGAAGGCTGACTTTGAGGGGTAATGACAGTTTACTTGTTGAAAATTGGAACAAGATAGAGAAATCCTCATATTATTTAAATGAAATTGAGTCAAAATTTCCATCTGCAGATCCCTTTAAATTCATATGACAAGTTTGCTAAGGTCTTTCTATTTACAATTTATTCTGATTTTATGAGAGAAATGTAGAAGTATAAGTGCCCTACTTTGGGGTCTTACAGTGTACACCTAGTATAATTTCACAAGGAATTAAATGCTCCCCTATATAATAATCATGAAAATGTTCCATCATTTGGATTCTTAGACCATGGGCAATCTGTTTGGCCTTTTTGCCCAACGAATTCCAAATTCAGTTTATTGTGTTGTCAAATTTGCACTTCTTGAAGGTTTTAGACTAACCAATTTTGGCTATTGATGTATCCCACCCAAAGAAGAATAAAGAAATATTCTCTTTCATGAATAATCCTTATACATAAGTGAATCAGTAGGCCAAGTGACAGGATATCAGGACATGGTTTGGTATTTTGCAGAGGTAAATCTGAGGTTAGTTTGCTGTGTTTTCACATCTCCACTTTCAAAGACTTTCAGAGTGGTCACTTTTTTATCATGGATATCTTACACATGGATTTGAATCAAAAAAATAATTATGTGCACATGCCCATTTTGTATGAATGAATTAAATGATGGGACCTCAATTTTTGTTTTAATATTTTTTTTTAAAGTTGCATTTGGGCAGAGTTTTAATGTGTTTCAACATATCCGGTTGTAGAATAAATAAGTTGGATTACTTTGAGTATGAATATCTCATGATTCTGATGTCATCATGTTTTTCCACTTAGTGACCATACTCAAGTATTAGAAGTCTATAGATCTATGTGTTTCCATGGCCCCAGATGGTCATTTTGTTAGTTCTTTTAGAACAACCCTAGAGGTCACTCACCATGTTTTGGTCAAATTACAAAAGTTGTGAAAGCCTGACTTTAATGATTACAACATGGTGTTTTTTTTCCAAATACATTTAGATTAGAAATCATATTATTCTGGAATAAATTTTTGTTATTAAAATGAGATTGGAATCTTTTGTGTTCTTGGCGGCTATAAAGCGTAGTTTCTCAGACTTTCCTATTACTCCTCCCTACCCACTCCAAAATGGTAGGTCATATGAATCAAAGGGAATGTAGGAATTTATGATGCACAAATGGTTTTTGTCTTAGCATCATTTACAACTTTCAAGCATCCACAATTGGCAAATGTAACACCAAATTCCACAATCCTTTGCCAACATCATTTGAGACTGTGCAATGACCATATGAGCCGTGGAATAGAGTTTGGAGCCAAGTCCTACAACCTCTGAAAATGTTTCTTAGTGAACAATCTTAAAACTAGGGATTTTTTTGTGAAAGGTGGTAGAAACTTGGAAGCAAATGCAAAGCACATGAGTGATTTGACATATTCTTTCCTTAGAAAATGTGGTCGGTTGGACTAATGATGTTAGTGATGTGTCGAGTTAGATTGTGCGGTCATGCAGGGTGCTAGGTTTGGATGATACAGACACTTAGGTGGATTTAGGAGCCAATGGTAGAGTGACATGTGATAGAATATATAAATTCCTCTAAAGATTACTATATTTAGGTGCATATTTATAGTTGTGATTTTAAATTTGTATATGTTAAATCTGCACAGAAAGGTATCAGTTAAAAATCAACACATTTAATGATTTAAAAGATTTCAAATCTATAGATGAAAAAATTGTGCACAAGACTGAATATAGTGGAAATTTTTATTATTTGAAGATGATAAATGTGTTTGCAAGAGTGGATTTTCTAAACTTTCAAAGATGCAAGAAAAGTGGAGAGTGAATCAAACTATGAGAAGATGCATGGAGATCAGACTATGTTATTTTAGAAGAGAGAAGATATTTTGTAAATCTGATATTTTGAAGGAGAAGACACGTGTCAGTCAGAAGTTAATTTTAAGTTTCTTCTTCTTCTATATATCCTTTTCTTCTTCAATTTTGTAAGGGCTGGAAGTTTGAGGTCGCGAGAGATTCTAGATTTTGGTGCGAGTTAAGCTCCACAAATTTTGTAGTTTCCAGTTTGATTTTTACCTATTTTGTAATAGTGGTGTGTTTTCTAGTTTATGGTTGTTTTAATATAAAGTTGCAGAAATGGGTATTGAAGCAATGTTCATTTTAGTGAGTTGTATTTACAATATTTTATGAAATTGTCTCTAGTTTTGTGCATTTAATCATTTGAATTCAAATATCACAGATGTGTGCATTCATATTTGCAAATTCCTTGCAGTTGTGTTATCTGTGTACTGATCTCGCTTAAAGAGAGTTAAATTTCATTATTCAGGTAATTGTGGTTTTAAGTACTTGAGTTGGATGGGTGAAGTAGAAATTCATAATCTCATGAGGGGAAAATTAATGTAAGGCATTATCTCTTTGTGTGTCCATGAGCTGACGATTATTTGGTGAGATATTTCCTTATATGGTTGTGTGTTTGAATCTATAACCCTGGAGAAGGCATTGATCTATGTACTGATCTGGGGATTCTTAAAACAAAATGTAAATCAAAATATCTTTTACCTTTATGTTATTGAGAGCTTTATCTCATGTTTAATCCAAATTGCAAGTAGCTGAATACTTAGCCAGTATTTAGGTCTACCTTGGGTTATTGTTAAATTTTTTCATGAGACCATCTATTGTTCATTGATGCAGTTAGAAGTGTGTTATTGGTTTTATCTTCTACTTCATGGTGCAGGAGCACACCTAACTCAACACCTAGCTCCTTATTTCTGGCATGTACTGACTCTAGCCAAGTCAAGAGAGTGTGTGTGGACCTTAGAAGGTCATTTTTTTTCCCCTAAGATGGATATGACTAGGTTAATCCATGTCTAGATAGGTTTCTTAGTTAGTTTCCTTTAGTTGTGTGTGAGTGTGAGGTAGTTGGTAAGCCTCTAGAAATCTAACCAAGGCATCAGGAACTTTGGATAAGTTGCTTGGGATCACTGGAACTCGGCATACACTGGTGCCTAGTAACTTGGCCTACATTTCCTAGCAACTCGGCCTACACTACCTAGCAACTTGACATACATTGCCTAGCAACTCAGCCTACATTGCCTAGTAGCTCAGCCTACATTTGTGCCTAGAAACTCGGCCTACATTGCCTAGCAACTCAGCCTACATTGCGTAGGAACTCGACCTAAATTTCCGAGAAACTCGGCCTACATTTGTGCCTAGCAGCTCAGCCTACATTTGTGCCTAGCAAATCTGCCTACATTTGTGCCTAGCAACTTGGCCAACACTGGAGCTCAGCTTTTTTTATTGTTGCTCGACAATATTCATTTGTAACAGCCCATGAAAAGAAGATCTTGTCTTTTATGGATAGTATGGTTAGTGTTACAGTTCCTGTAGAGATTCTTGCAAAGGAGTGGACCATTAGGGTTGTTTCCTATGAGAGGATGGTTACTAATAACATCTACAGAATTCATTTTTGGAGATCTAGAGAGTGGAAATTGTAGAAGAATAGGAACTACATGAAAGTTAGAGATTTGCAGTAATGAGAAGTTGCAAACTATGTGTTTAGTGGATATCAAGTTTCTTTGTGGTTCCTTTTGCATGCAAGTAGATTAGTTACTTTATTTTTCTATTTTGCAAGCTATTAGTTCTTTACCCATTCTGGGTTGTAAGAAGTAATGGCCCCTCAAGATTCCTAAATCCATGGTGAGAGTCATGTGTTGGGATGGAACTCGAGAGGAGCCCTTGTA
Organism: Thuja plicata; assembly: GCA_018584345.1. Lineage (NCBI taxonomy): Eukaryota > Viridiplantae > Streptophyta > Pinopsida > Cupressales > Cupressaceae > Thuja > Thuja plicata. The sequence continues at coordinate 2,240,627 of MU227356.1, forward strand.
CATAGTTTCCTTTTTGTTTTTTGTAGGAGAAGCAACAACAAAGAGTCTAGAGATCTTACCCTAGGCGAGCTTGGTAATAGTTTGGCTAGGGAAGAGAATGAGAACAATGCTCTAAAAACATTGGTTGACTGAATCTATTTGTGTAGGTTCAGCAAGAAGAAGATGAAAAGGATTTTGACGGGGACTAAGTCTTGAAGAGGAGGTGAAGTTGAGAGTGAATTACCTCAGTTTAGGGTTGTGAACACCCTAAGAGATCTAGGAGAAAGATCTCAGAACAAAACCAAGCTGGTTCTATAGCAGCAACAAGACTTCTGTCCACATCAAATTGGTATTAGAGCCCTAAAAGATTTGGGAATGTGTTGTTTGGATGTTATCTACAGAAACTTTTATCAACTCATCCAAGATGGTGACCAATGTGGAACTCGCAAAAGATGTGGAAGAGAAAAAGGAGGAGAATATACTCTTGAAGGAATAGTTAGCTGAAATAGTGACTAAGTTGGAAGAAGTGCAGCTTAGGACTATAGCAGCCAGTGAATGAATGAGAGAAGCTGATGGAAAGGGTAAAGCAATGGTTGAGGAAGAAATTATTCTAGAGCCAGACCCTATGCTTCAAGAAGAGCCATTCTTGAAAGAATTGAAGGCAATGAGTGGTAGGTCCTTAGAAGGTGTTCCTCTATTTAGTGGCAAGATGGAACCATAATTAATCATGGAATGGATAGAAGGTCTTGAAAATCACTTTGACTATGATAATGTGATCGAAGCTCAGAAAGTAAGAATAACCAAGACAAGGTTGAGAGGAACTGCTCTCACTTGGTGAAAGTTTGTCCAAGATGAGAGGGAAAAAGAAGGAAAGAACCCCATAACTAGTTGGAAAGGTATGGTGGCCAATATGAAGGAAACTTATCTTCCTAATGATTATGAAGTGCAGTTGCACAAAAAGAGACAGAATTTGAGACAAAAATATTTAGAAGTCAGTTCCTACACTGAAGAATTTCACAAACTATGCTTAAGGTCACATGTGATGGAAGAAGAAAGCCTAAAAGTGGCTAGGTACTTGAATGGACTCAAGTGGAGTATCCAAGAGGAAATTAGTCTCTTAAACCCCAAGACTGTACACCAATGTTACCAGCTAGCCCTCAAGGTGGAGGAAAAATTCAAGAAGAAGCAAGATTCAAATAGCAGAGGAAGAGGAAGAGACAATAGAGGTCATAGGGGAGGATATGGAGGAAGAAATCAGAGTGATTCCAAATACACTGAGAATCAAGGAGAATCCAGTAACATAAGAGGTGGTTACAACCATGGAAGAGGTTCAAATAGTAGTTCAAGAGGAAGAACTAATAACCAGGGAAGAGGATATTACTTCTCTACAATGAAGTGTTACAACTGTCACCAATTTGGACATCCTGCATATCGGTGTTCTAAAAAAGGTTCTACTTCTCAAGGAAGTGGGAAAAGAGTTAACTATGTCCAAGAAGAATCAAGCTGCAACACCAAAACATCTGAGGTACCATTAGAATTAGAAGAAGGTGAGAACCTCATGATAAGGAGGACCTTAATCAGAGAGCTAAGCAAAGAAGAACCAAGCCAAAGGAGAGCACTCTTTAGAGTGAAGTGCAAGATTACAGGGAAGGTGTGTAGAGTCATTATTGATTCAGGCTCAATAGATAATATCATTAGTGAAGAAGCAGCTAGAAAATTAAATTTGAAAAGGATTCCACATGAAAACCCATACAAGGTTACATGGCTCAACAAAGAATAGCATGTGTTTGTAGGAGAACAAGCATGGGTAGAGTTCACCATTGGAAGTTATAAAGATAGAGTTCTATGTGACATTCTTCCCATGGATGCATGCCACCTTCTACTGGGAAGGCCATGGCAATTTGATAGCCAAGCCATGCATGATGGAACCAAGAATGCATACTCATTCAAGAAAGATGGGGTGACTTTCAAAATTCACTCACTAATAGAAGGAGAGGTGAAAAAATCAAGTCCAAGTGTGCTCATGGTTGGTGAGAAGGAGTTCTTGAAGACTCTAGAAGAAGGAGAAGGAGTTGGTTTTGCCTTAGTATTGAATCCAAAAGATGAAGTTGCTATCAAGAAATCAAAGATACCAAAGGAGGTAAAAGAAATACTGGAAGAGTATAAGGATATTATGAATGATGGCCAGCCCACTCCCCTACCTCCTAGGAGACTTGTTAGCCACAAGATTGAATTCATACCAGGAGCTACCTTACCCAACAAAGCTTCCTATAAGATGACCCCTCAGCAAAATGAGGAAATAGCCAAGCAAATTAGAGATTTATTAGACCAAGGCCTAATTAGAAAGAGCATAAGCCCATGTGCAGTCTCGATTGTTTTAGCACCTAAGAAAGGAGGAGCTTGGAGACTTTGTATTGATTCTAGAGCCATAAATAGAATCACCATTAGGTATAGGTTCCCAATACCTAGAATTGAAGACCTAATGGATTTTTTAGGGGAGGCAAAGTACTTCAACAAGATTGATCTTAAGAGCGGCTACCACCAAATCAAAATTAATGAAGGAGATGAATGGAAGACAACCTTCAAAACTACAGAAGTTTTGTATGAATGGCTTGTAATGCCATTTGGTTTGTCTAATGCTCCCTCAACTTTTATGAGGTTAATGTATGAGGTATTGGTAGAATGCATTGGTAAATTTGTTGTTGCCTACCTAGATGACATTTTAGTTTTTAGCAGAACTAAGGAGGAGCATCTTAGGCATTTGAAAATTGTTTTCAAGAAATTGCATGATGAAAAGATAATGATCAATTTGGAGAAGTGTGACTTCATGAAGCAGGAGCTTGTATATCTCAGTTTTGTTTTGTCATAGGGTAACCTCAAAATGGACCAAGAAAAGGTGGATGTCATTCTAAGTTGGCCTACTCCCAAGGCTGCTACTGAGCTGAGAAGTTTCCATGGTTTAGCTCAGTATTATAGAAAGTTCATTAGACATTTCAGTGGAATTTGTGCACCTATGTTAGACACCATTAGAGGTGGGATGAATACAAAGTTTCAATGGACACCACAAGTAGAAAAAGGGTTTGAAAAACTCAAGGAGAAGATAGCAGAGTTGCCTACTCTAGTTCTTCCAAGCTTTGATAATATTTTTACAGTAGAATGTGATGCAAGTAATGTGGCCGTTGGGGCTTCCATAAGCCAAGAAGGAAGACCAGTAGCTTTCCATAGTGAGAAGCCAAATGATGCAAAGAAGAAGTACTCTTCTTATGACTTAGAGTTGTATGCTCTAGTCCAAGAACTCAAGAAGTGGAGGCACTACTTGCTGCCAAAGGAGTTTGTAGTATATACTGATAACCAATCTCTTAGCTTCCTTAGCTCTCAAGAAAAACTTAGCAGTAAACACATGATGTGGGTGGAGTATCTACAAGCCTACACTTTCAATATCAAGCATAAAAAGGGAGCATAGAACAAGGTTGCTGATGCATTGAGAAGAAGGCTGCTCATAGTCCAATAAGTTCAGCTACAAAGCATAGGTATTGATAGCTTCAAAGACCTATATGCTGAAGATGAAGATTTTGCCCAAATCTACAAGGTATGCAAAGAGTTTAAAAACAACTTTCATGGTGAGTTTTCTGAATATACCTTGCAAAATGATTTATTGTTTAAAGGAGGTCAGCTTTGTGTTCCTAAAGGATCTATGAGAGAGAATTTGATCGAATAAAAACATAATGGAGCACTTAGTGGTCATTTTGGAACTAGTAAGACTCAAGAGCTAGTCACTAGGTTCTATTTTTGGCCTAGAATGAATAGAGATGTTAGACAGTATGTTGAGAGTTGTGTAGTGTGTCAAAAAGCAAAGGGCACATATTCTAATGCAGGTCTTTATCATCCACTTCCAATCCCAACCATACCATGGGAATGCATAATAATAGATTTTGTAGTTGGTTTGCCAAGAACAAGGCAGGGATATGACAACATTTATGTTGTTGTGGAAAAATTTAGTAAGATGGCACATTTTATACCTTGTAAGACCATTCATGATGCTTGTAACATTGCTTAGTTTTTTTTTAGTGGAGTGGTGAGGATCCATGGACTCCCACTTAGTATTGTCTCAGACAGGGACACAAAATTCATGAGCCATTTTTGGAAGACCTTATGGCAAAAGCTTGGCACTAACTTTTCTTTTGGATCTTCCTACCATCCGCAGACAGATGGCCAAATAGAGGTAGTGAATAGGAGTCTTGGTAGCTTGCTAAGATTTCTCACAAAGGAGTATGGTCAAGCAAGGGACCAAATCATTGGACAAGGTGAATATGCCTACAATGATACAGTGAACAAATCAACTACTAAGAGTCCCTTTGAAATAGTTTATGGTTTACACCCAAGAGGAATTTTTGAGATTAGAGAATTGAAGGAAGGAATGCATGGTAGTGGATATGCTGAGGAATTTTCTCATTCAATGAGAGAATTACATGAAAGTGTGAGAAAGAACTTGATTGAGAATGCTGAAAAGGTAAAGCAAAAGGTGGATGCAAAAAAGAGAGATGTTCAGTTTTAGATTGGAGATTTTGTGATGGTACACTTTAACAAACATAGGCTACAAAAATGTGTTCCTTAAAAGCTACAGATGAAGAGGCTAGGTCCAAGTAAGATACTTGTAAAGTATGGAAGCAATGCATACAAGGTGGAGCTTCCTGAAGACATTGGGTTGTCACCAGTTTTCAACATTGTAGATTTGATAGCATACAAAGGACCAATTCAAGATGTTGATCAGAACCTTCAAGATTTAATACATGAGGTAAAAGATCTAAAATTAACCCCTACTCCATCTATGACAACTGAAAAGATACTAGACTCAAGGGTCTACAAGAAGACTAGGAACAAAGACTATATGGAGCACCTTGTCAAATGCCATGGCAAAGAAGAAGGTGATGCTACTTGGATCAAAGAAACATACTTCAAGAGGGTTGACATTGATCCAAACATGCTCAATCCAAGTATGGATTAACCTTTCTTTTGTTTTGGGGAGTATGGTGCAGGAGCACACCTAACTCAACCCCTAGCTCCTTATTTCTGGCATGTACTGACTCTAGCCAAGCCAGGAGAGTGTGTGTGGACCTTAGAAGGTCATTTTTTTCCCCTAAGATGGATATAAATAGCTCAATCCATGTCTAGATAGGTTGATTAGTTGGTTTCCTTTAGTTGTGTGTGTGTGTGTGAGGTAGTTGGTAAGCCTCTGGAAATCCAACCAAGGCATTAGGAACTTTGGATAAGCTGCTTGGGATCATTGGCACTCGGCATACACTGGTGCCTAGCAACTTGTCCTATATTTCCTAGCAACTTGACCTACATTGCCTAGCAACTCGGCCTACATTGCCTAGCAACTCGGCCTACATTTGTGCCTAGCAACTCGGCCTACATTGCCTAGAAAATCGGCCTACATTTGTGCCTAGCAGCTTGGCCTACAGTTGTTCCTAGTAGCTCATCCTACATTTGTGCCTAGCAGCTCAGCCTACATTTGTGCCTAGCAACTCGGCCAACACTGAAGCTCGGCTTTCTTTATTGTTTCTCGACAATATTCATTTGTAACGGCCCGTGAAAAGTAGATCTTGTCTTTAATGGACAATATGTTTAGTGTAACAGTTCCTGAAGAGATTCTTGCGAAGGAGTGGACCATTAGGGTTGTTTCCTATGAGAGGATGGTTACTAATAACATCTAGAGCATTCATTTTTGGAGATCTAGAAAGTGGAAATTATAGAAGAAGAGGAGCTACATGAAAGTTAGAGATTTGCATATTATTGTACTGTTTAGTTTTGTTTACAGTAATGATAAGTTGCAGACTGTGTGTTTAGTGGATATCAAGTTTCTTTGTGGTTCCTTTTCCATGCAAGTAGATTAATTACTTTATTTTTCTATTTTGCAAGCTATTAGTTCTTCACCCGTTCTGGGTTGTAAGCAGTAATAGCCCCTCGAGATTCCTGAATCCATGGTGAGAGTCATGTGTTGGGATGGAACTCGAGAGGAGCCCTTGTACATAGTTTCCTTTTTGTTTTCTATAGGAGAAGCAACATCAACGAGTCTAGAGATCTTACCCTAGGCAAGCTTGGTAATCGTTTGGCTAGGGAAGAGAATGAGAACAATGTTCTGAAAACATTGGTTGAATGAATCTATTTGTGTAGGTTCAGCAAGAAGAAGATGAAAAGCATTTTGATGGGGACTGATTCTTGAAGAGGAGGTGAAGTTGAGAGTGAATTACCTCAGTTTAGGTTTGTGAACACCCTAAGAGATCTAGGAGAAAGATCTCAGAATAGAACCAAGTTGGTTCTATAGCAGCAACAAGACTTCTGTCCACATCACTTCAAAAGGGTGTCCCCCCTAGGTTTAGCAGAACATAAAGTATAGGAGGATCATTTGGATCCTTGTTAGCTAGTCCTATTCACTGAGGTGTTCAATAGTTGGAGTTGGCTGATTTTTAATATCTATTGTTGGGTGAATGGGTTGTTGTTCTAGAGTTCAGCATAAAAAGAAACCAACAGATTTATTCACAAGAAAATACAATTTCCTCTTTGAATAAATGAAGAAGTATGCACATATTCATAATTTTGTATAGATATCATAAAATCATACCATGAATGAAACACCAACAACATATAGATTTATTGTATAAAGAATCCCCCCTTAATTTCATCTTTGTAATGAAATATATATATAATGAGTCAACAATAAACATGGAAAAAAAAAATTAAATCTAGAGTTTAATAATGCAAAAATACTCCTAAACTGATTTATAACAAGGTTGCATAGATTTCCATCTGTGTATACATTAAATACATGCAAAATTAGAATGGAATCAACCCCTAAAATGAAGGAAATCCAATTATAAATCCATTGTTTCTTCTTCTTGCACTCAATTTGATCTTCTCTTTGATGTTCATGCCAAAAATGCATGGATCCAACTACACTTCTGATATGAAACTGATAGAAGACCCCCTAACATACAAAAATGAACGCGAGTCTGCATGCAATCTACACCCAAAATTACCTTTTGTGAAAAATGTGATTGAAAAATGTGTGCCCAAGAATTTTGGAGTTGTGGACCTCCAAAAATTGCTATGCTGAAAAAATGACTAAGTCTAGAGTTTGGTGACTTTGAATTTTTAGAGCTGTGGACCTCCGAAAATACAATTGTGAAAATTGGCTAAGTATGGAAAAATGACTAGACCTCAAAAAATTGTTATGTCATAAATGACTTGGTTTAGGAATTTTGGGGTTGTGGACAACTCCAAAACTCTGAAACTTCAAAAATATCATGACTGAAAAATGGCTAAGTAAAAAATGACTTAGTTTAGGAATTTCAGGGTCTTGGACACCTCTGAAATTTCAAAAATCTCATGAATAAAAAATGGCGAAGTCAAAAATACCTTGGCTTAGAAATTTTGGGGTTGTGGACACCTCCAAAACTTTGAAACTCTCGTGACTAAAAAATGGATAAGTAAAAAATGACTTGGTTTAGGAATTTTGGGGTTGTGGACACCTCTGAAACTCTGAAAATCTCATGACTGAAAAATGGATAAGTCAAAAAATACTTGGTTTAGGAATTTTGAGGTTGTGGACACCTACAAAACTCTGAAACTCCAAAATTTTGAAAATCTCATGACTTAAAAATGGCTAAGTCTGCTAGCAAGATCCTACAATGAGATTCACAGAATCGCTTTGCAACTTCTTGTACTTCATCAAAATTGAGTAAGTCCATAAAGTTCAACTTCCCCTATTACTTCTTCCTAAACCTGAAAAAGGCATGCTTAAAACTTCTAAGCTTCTTCAATGTCATCCATGATTTGCTTCATATTTTCCTTGAACTGAAACATCTGTTGCAAATCATCTTTTATGCTCACCCCGGTCACAATCCCCATGAATTGTTCAATGATATTCTTGGTAGAATATAATTTCCCTTTGTTCTAATCTTCATACAGCTGCAAGTCAATCCTATCAAAGAATTTCTCTAACTCATTGGTTCATAATATGCCACATCAAGATTCTCAGTTCTGCAATCACAAAGTATGCCTCATCAGCAGTCTTTATTAAAAATAGAAAATCAAACTAGAATAACTAACTCTACATGCAAGGAAATTAAATCTAACTCTATAAAGGAGATAAAGAAATCCCAAAACCTAATAAAAACCCAAAAAAAATAGAACAAAACAACCCCTTCACTACTAACATGAAAAAGAAAATGGAAATAATGAAAGCTGAGATCAATCTCATGAAAAGTATTAACATTGGTGAGAAACCTGTTGCAGTCTTCCTAGAGGAAATGAAAGATGTGATTGGAAGATCTGAATCCTAGGTGGAAATTGTGAACAAATTTTGCAATATGGAAAAATAGATGAAGGACATAAATGATAGGGTGGTGGAAGAAGATAGTGTAGGGAAAATCTACATTCTGAACAACAAGGTGGAAAAACTTGAGGATACGGTGCGCAAGATAGGTGAGAAATGTTTTGTGAGACTTAAAGCGTATACTAGGCAAGCGAAGATCTTGGTGGAAAAGATGGAACAAGACAGAGGGGAAAAGGATGACAAAGAGGTGAAGGATACCACGGGACCTAGCAAATGCACGCAGGCTAGTACTAGGAAGTTGAGTCCAAAGGAAGATAAAGATACTGAAGACCTCAAGAACTCTATCAATCAAATGAAGATAATGGTTATTTAGGCACAAGATATTGTGGATGACATGTAGTTCACCTTTTTTTTCTGTCCCTGTTATTTTTTGAAGATTTGTGGGAATTTTTTTTGTTAGGCTGTTAGTTGGTTAGGCTTTTTGGCTTTCCTTTGTGGGTGCTATGGCACAGTTACTGTTGAAATTTATTGAATATCTAAAATAAATTTTTTAAAGGTTTTGGGAGCTTGTAAAACCTATTTTTGCGTAATCAGAAAAATCCCTTCACTGCATCCTCGAACTTGCCTAGAAAAAACTAACTCTTCAAAACACATAAACATAAAAGAAGCCATAAAAGAAAAAAGAAAAGAGGAGGAAAAAATACTAAAAGTTGACTCAACCGACATCCAACTATTGGGAGCACATGGGCCCACAATGTGAATCACCATATGCCTAATCAAATCGACCATAAGGGTCCCTCAAATAAACTAAAAGAGAAAAAGAGGGGGGGTCCTTATTTGGCCAAGTGGCAAAAATGGGGTGTGTGTTATGACATGACAACACAACTCTTCTCAGTTTCTGGAGTTAGTTTGGATTCCTATTTAAAATCTATCCTCTACCAACCATTTTTCCCTCCTCCTGGGCATGACATTTTTACCTCTTCCTAGACATGACATTTTTCCTCTTTTTATATGATGAATTGTCTTTAAAAAAAATCATTCAATAATTTATATATGTGAATATATAAATATATTTTCATTGCCTTAAGAAATATGTCTAATCAAATGCACAATATGCCAAAGCTATTATTTCTTTATTTACTCAAGAAATGCTAACTTCTACCTGCAATATGACTTAAACATACACATTTGTACTTGGATGTCATTAAATTGTAACATGACCATAATAGAATTTTAATTAAACTCCTACTCCTCAATAAAAAATGATCTTTTTAATTCATTAATAATCATATACACCAAAAAGAGTAAAACAAAATCATTTAGGTACATCCCGACCATTTGGAAAATAATTTCAGAAACAAAATGTATATGCATCATCTATGGCTAAGTGGTCTATTCAACCGAGATTATCCAACCCACCATTGTCAAGGAGCTAACCTCCTCTACCTCAACCACACTCCCATCTTCCTCCTACAACCACTTAGACACACTCAAGACCACATCAGTAGGTCATTGTCCCAAAATAAATCACAATCAAATGGAATTATTCACATTTAATTTAAATTTACATCATATTTCATCACATATGTATGTAACAGATAAGATACATCATCAATTATGACATCACAGTAAAACATCACCAGGATGTTACAACATTAGATTAGCAAAAGGTTGAAGTAACATCTAACAAAAGGCTGAATAACATGTCTAATCATAACGACTAAAAACAAATTGACACAAGTCTAGGTCAAAAAAGTCAAAATGTCGCATGAAAGCTCTAAAAGTAGGAGTCTTGTAGGTCGAGTGGTGACATTAAATTGTTAATATGTTTAACATATGTTATCATTGCTAATATTATATCAATGGCTATTATTGGTGGCAACATTCTATATTTGGTTAATCTCATTATGCCAGTGTATATGGAGCCATCAGAAACTTAACTTTTACGAAAGAGACTTAAAAAAAACTAAAAAAATCAAATCCCTCCTTGGTAACATTAGAGAATTTGATGACTACATAGATGTTGCCTCTCATTATTAGCAGTAGTCTCTTAATGAGATTGATAAATTGTGAAAACATTTCTATCAATTGCTTTCCATCACGGGGATACTTTCATGGATGCAGCTAAGCTCCAGACATAATGCACCATTGACCAAATTTGAAAAATCCAAAAGCACCATGGATTTTCATGAAATCTTTAGCATCTCTTCTTATGATCTACATATTTTGTGGTCGAAAACCACAAAACATTTGTCAAAAACTTACTGTGTTTTCCCAAATTCTAAAAACAAAAGTTTGACAGTTTTTGTCTTTAGTACATTCTGTCTGGAACTTAGCCAATGCTACTTTCATTGGGATAGTATTTCTATAATAATTAGCAATGATTTCTTTTATGTACTTGTTTATTGGCTTTACAGATTTTAGTCTACTCATCTTGAACTATCGTTCACTAGGTGAACATTTCTATTAAATATAACTTCTATTAATAGTCCTATACACCAAAAAGACTAAAACAAAATCATTTAGGCACATCCTGACCATTTGAAAAATAATGTTAGAAATAAAATATATATGCATAATCTATGGCTAAGTGGCATGTGCAACCCAGATTGTCCAACCCATCATTGTCGAGGACCACCCCACCATTGTCGAGGAGCTAGCCTCATATACCTCAACCACACTCCCTCCTTCCTAAAACCACTTAGACACACTCAAGACCACATCAGTAGGTTAGTGTCCCAAAATAAATCACAATCAAATGGAATTATTCAAATTTAATTTCAATTTACATCATATTTCATGACATGCATGTAACAGATAAGATAATCATTGATTATGACATAATAATATAGCATCACCCAAATGTAACAACATAATATCATCAAAGGTTGAAGTATCATCTAACAAAAGGCTGACTAACATGTCTAATCATAACGACTAAAAAAAAATCAACACAAGTCTAGGTCAAAAAAAGTTAAAATGTTGCATGGAAGTCCTAAAATTTGGAGTTGCATGGGTCGAGTCGTGACATTAAATTGTTAATATATTTGACATATGTTATTAGTGCTAATTTTATATCATTGGCTCTTATTGGTGGCAACATTCTATAATTTGGTTAATCCCATTATGCAAGTGTATATGAAGCCATTAGAAACTTAACTTTTAAAAAGGAGACTTTAAATAAAAACTAAAAAACCCAAATCCTTCCTTGGTAACATTAGAAAATCTGATGACTACATAGACGTTGTCTTTCATTATTGTGAAAATATTTCTATCTATTGCCTGCCATCATGGAGTTACTTTTATGGATGCGGCTAAGCTCCAAATAGAATGCACCATTAACCAAATTTGAAAAATCCAAAAACACCAAGGACTTTCATGAAATCTTCAACATCTATTCTTATGATCTACATATTTTGTGGTAAAAAATGACAAAACATTTGTCAAAAATTTACTGTGTTTTCCCAAATTTGGAAAAATAAAAGTTTGACATTTTTTTTGTCTGTAGTACATTTTGTCTGGAACTTAGCCAGATGCTAGTTTCAATGGGATAGTACTTCTATAATAATTAGTAATGATTTATTTTGTGTACTTTTTTATTGGCTTTACTCTTATTACCCGATATGCTTCCGTTTTGAGGTTGCTGGCAATCGAAAGTTGTCTCACACCTGAAAACAACTGCCAAAAAATGGTTTTGACTGCCAGTAAATGGTTGTGGTGATGGTTTACGAGAAAAAAGTTGTGATATTTTTTTAATATGTAAATATAATTGGGTTTTGACATTACATGCATAGAATAGTCCCCAAGAAAAGTAAAACTCTGCCATGTAGAGATTCTGATCGCTTGCCCTTCACTGTTCAACAGTCATTGCTTGTCTAGCCATATATCTTTGCATTTAAGAAATGTGATGATTACATGAAAAATACTTCTAGTAGCCACAATGCTTGGACCTATACATGAGCCATTAGAATTAAATGCAATTGTATCTGATAGTGTAAAAAATCCCACTTCAACGCAGTACCCAGATTTAGCATGATCATAATTTCTACACATATCATTACAACCAAAGGTATAAGGATCACAATCCCCTTTATATGTACCACTAAAATCTCCATAAAACTGAGGCATGTCATATACCTTGGTCTCTATAATTATCATCAAATTCAAAATTAATTAAATTATTTATTTTAAATTTATTTAGAGAATAAATGTTGATTAAATAGAAGAAGCGGAACATATTTTACTAGACGCAAAAGTAGATTATGCCACCACCAATAACAATAACACATATACGCATCCCTTCGCCATTCATGCAGTCATAATTAACCATGCTACTATTTATAGTCAATGCATGCAATTTATTTATTTATGGGATCTCTAGATTGATGAGCTTCTATCTAAACTCCAAAATGATAATGACAAAAAGTTATTTATTTAGAGTTGAAGCAGACAATTTATTTATTTATGGAATCTGTGGTTTGATGAGTTTCTATCTAAACTACAAAATAAAACTTTAAATTTATTGATAGTAGTGATGTGAAACTTACAATGACAACATAAAGTAATGGCCTTTTATACAGCTGTCATCGGATATTTTGTGAGTGGCTTCCATACTACACCTACCTAGATAGGAAGGTGCAGTATGAAATCCACTCACAAATGTTGTATAGATAGGTAATTTCAATTTGGCTACAACTTCCCAAGAGTGTTGTTTGTCCATGCTTCTTTTTAACAAGTGCACTGATAATATAGATCTCCCATTACTTTCTGATTTCTTTTACATGGATCTCCATCTTTTTCTTATTAAACAAGGTTCTCTTCTTAGAATTCTTATTTTATGCCTCATTTATTTGTCCTTTTATTTTGAAAAAAAGTGTCACAATTTATTTTAGGGTAAGAATATAATTTGATATAAAAATATATGCAAATCTAAAGGCAGCAAAGAAGAAAAGAATTTTTTCAATTGCGATTGAATATAGGCAAATTGCATCTAATTTTCTTCTTTCAAACATTTGATGTATTTGTAAATGTGTTTCCCGTCCATAAGTTTTTCCTAAAACTTGTTTCCCATACTATATAATTCTTTTTCCGACGAAGGATTCTTGGTTTTTGCAAAGGTCTTAGAATCATAAGCATTGTTAGCTCATATACTATTGAAACTAGGTAAAATTCATGGCCAATAATGAAGCTTAACTTTTTGAACCCCCCCCCCCCCTCGCCCCCCCAAAAAAAAATCAAAATAATTTAAAATAATTAAAAAAATCAGGAGATCTTTTTTCATATTCCTTGTGATTAAATCATTTTTGAGAACTTGAATTGACTAGCCTGAAACACTTTGTTTATGGGAAGCTCTCATAATCATGAAAAAAATATACTATAAAAAACTTTGTTTTCTCAACACAAGGAATGCTACTCTTTTTGCATATCCTTATTGTTTGTTTTAATTGTTTGTAAGTATATATGTTCATTGGCAAGCATTATTAGAAATAGATGAAGTGATGGAATTATTCATTCAAAAGGAAACAATTTTTTCCCGAAACATAAGGTAGTTCAATAAAATTTTAAAACTTGATGAATAACATTTATATTTAATTATATGATATGGTAGTTTTTGATTAGGGTAAATGTAGGTTTTGAAGGGGACCTGAAACCCTGTACAAATAGATTTTGGTGGGATTCTGAAACCCGAATAAAAATGAAACGTTGCTAAGAAGTATAAATTTTGAACCAACAACCCAAAAACTATAACAATCAGAAGCTAAAAAGATAAACCATTAAAACCCCAACTGCCCAAAAAAAAAGGCCTAAACCTTACACCATTAAGTTTGCTACAGTTTTGATGCTCCCCAAACAGAAATCTAGGGTTTTGACATGGAACCCAAAACCCAATAGAACACCACCATAGGGCTTCAATGCCCCCAAAACTACCTTTAACCTTAATCAAAAACACCCAGCTTTCAGAATGGGTCCTTGAAAACTTTCAGCATCCATCTTTAAGCATGTCCTAGCCACCAGAAAACACCCCCTAGCTGCGAGCAAAGGAAAACTAGAAAAACATTAAAATAAGAGAGCCAAGGATTCCCTAAACCACAAATTTGGTGACAAAATTGATACCTAAAGAAATGAGTATCTCCAAACACCAACTGAAAACCACCAACCCTAGACTAGTACCACATCACTGACCACTCCACCTTAAAGACCAAAGGTTTTCCCCCTAGACATTTCATGTTTGCCTTCTTATGACTAAATGAAAGAGGAGTCCACACACTGCCCCAAGCTACCTCAATTCAGCCATCCCAGACCACCTCAATAGGCTAAGCCTCCACCTCAATAAGAAGCAGGGGGAAGAAAGTTGAAGCAAAGAGGGACTCCACCACCAAGAAGCCATAGGAAAGAACCCCATCTCAAAAGGGGTATGCTCTACCTCAATAGGACTATGACACAGAGGGAAAAAAACATATGGGGAGCCATCCCAACAATAAAATCATCCAAACCTAAGGGATGGAAAGGATCTATTGGGATCAAAACATTAAACCCAGAAGAGTTAAAATATCCCTTAAACAATTCTACCTCTTAGCAGAATCAACAACATTAACTGACTGCCCTCTGAGCATAATAACTATTCTATCCCAGGGTTTCTTTTTAACACCAAAACTGTTTCCTCTACCATAGAGAGGGCAGCTCAAACAATGATGGTAACAATCTGAACTGTGGGGAGACCTTTCATAGGCAGAGAGAACTTTCCCCTCTGCCATAAGCTTCCAAAAAAAAACCCACACCCGACAGCCAACACATGACCCTCCAAATGCCATTGATCTATGGCACCCACCACATAAAGAGGCAGGAACCTCTACAACCCAATGCCAACATAGCATCCCAAGGCACTTGTATACACTAAAAAATGGCTTCATTAATTAATTAATTAAATATTTATTATTTAATTAGTATTGAATTGATGAATTAATTAAATATTTATTATTTAATTAATATTTATTTCTTCTATTTATTAAGTAAATTATTCACTTTATTTGATACATTCAGTATAGCCTATTCTTCTTATCCTAAGTCTTCTAAATTAGTCTCATTAAAGTGATTTAATTAATTTGTTAATTACACAATCACTAAATATGACTAAATCTCCTAGTCCACCTCATAGACCTAGTCACTTGACACATCACCTTGGCTAAAATAATTAATTATTATTAATTATTAATAAATCATTATCCTCATCCACACATGTCCTATTCCTAAGGGCTATGTGGCCTCATAAGACTTGGTCTCATGACCACATGTCTTCTCCTACACTAAGTCAAGAAGCAATCCCTATTCCTAAGGAGCTTCTCAAGCCACCACAAATGAGTCCAAGGTCTCATGGGACACTTGTACCAAGAGTCCTCCTGAGGAAAAGTTCCTCCTTCCTCTCAATGGTCTTTATGAGACACTTGACACGTGTCTTTCCCTTCCACCTTCTTCTCCTCTATGTCAATGTAGGAGGAACATCCTCCCTATTCTTCCTCTCACATTCCAACTATATCCCCTTTTTTCTCAACCCCTTAAACCAAGTCAATTGTAGCCCTAGGATCTTTCACCCTTCAATCTCCACCCTAGGATTGTGCCACCTAGGCTTAAGTCCTCCAAAAATCTATAAAAGGAGCTCCATTCTTCTTTTGTGAGAGGATAGGCAATAGTAACTTTCAAGCATTCTAGAGGTCAAGCAATCAAGCATCGAAGAATTTAGGCAAGCAATTGAAGTCATTTTCATACCATTTCCTTATCCATTAGTTGCATAATCAAGCTTTAGGCCATTTTGCATACAAATCCACTCAATCTCCACACTTTGGTGACATCTTGGGCAAGGAGCTTCAATTGGAAATATGAGAGCTCAACACATCCAAGAAATCAAGGCTAGGAGGACAATGGAGACAAGATACAATGGGTAAGTGAATGTAAACTTGTTTTAGTTTGATTTGATCATTTGTAATCTTCATTGTCTTTCATTTAGATAGATTTATTAGCTTTGAAATATTAGTATTTCATTGATAAATAGTAGACATCTAATTTTTATACATTTTTGGCACCCACCGTGGGGCCCTCCCCATGAAAATTAACATTCTATTTTTTAGTTTTCCATGTGGAGAATTCTACAAGATTTCCTTGCGCATTCATCCATGATACCTGCACATACATCCATTCCTACTACGTTTCTGCTAAATATGCGCATTCATTCCATCACATTGCGCTTTCATCCATTGTTTCTACGCATTTACATATTCTGTGCATTGGTTCTATGTCTCTACGCATTCATATGTTGTTTCTGCGCATCCATCATTTTTTCAGTTGTAAAATTCTATTTTCTCATCATTTTGTTTTTAGCTAACCATCTTAACGGGTTTTTGTTTGTTCTTATAGATTTTAGGTTTTTTGCAGGTCGTAAATCTGAAGACCCCAATCTTAAATTATTAACAGTTTATTTGAAAGTTCTTAGGGGTTTGAAAAATAAACTATAACCTTTGTTTGGGCTTAAAATACAACATGTTTTTCAAATTTGTGTGTTTTCTTTAGTTTAGGAAACTATCTATTGTGTCTGGCTTTTATAGCTCAATTGTAATCCCAAATTATAACAACGTATCCTCTCCCCTCGCCATTCATGGATCTTGGGTGTAAGAGAAACTGTAATAATATTTAGAGGATGGTCTTTGGTGGGAAAAGAGGTACTCACCCCAAGGCACAACCCAATTGGTAATAGGCTAAAGCCAACCCCTTCCAAAATGGTATACAAAAAATGCCATTGTGATTAGTCTCACAGTGGATAGGTGTGAATTCATTGTGGCAACCAAAATCTCCTCTAGTACCCACATGGTGCATTATAGTCCCTACACTGTTAAGGTGAAAATCTTACTTTGAAAGGATTGGGAGAGCCCCCTTACTTGGGAAAATGACTTTATCACAACCACTTGAACGGATGTCCTTACTAAAAAAAATTTTTTAGTAGCCAAAAACCTTCTATTTGCTAGTTCAAGGGGTAGCCGAACCCATGAATACACCCCACATTACTCCCAGTTCATAGTAGAGATATTATTTCTTTGGGAAGTAATGACCCATTGAATTCAGAACCTGGTGTGCTAGAGAAGTGAGTGCACTATAAGGAGGAGCCCGTGCGTCCAAGTTCCTAGGCTATCCATTGTGAATTTGCGTGGCTGGATTTTATAAGTGGGGATTCAACAAATACTGTCCTTGCTTACCTTAGGAATTGTAAGCATGTTTGTGCATACATATTAAATTAAGTTAGATCAAATCATTTATGTCTTGCGTGTGTGTGTTTATGCATTTTCACTTTGCCAAAAATCATTTGAAAACTACCAAATTTCCAAAAACATCCACAAATCATCAAAAAACAAAAAAAAAATAGAACCTGTGCATATATTACTTTTTGCTGCGCATTTGTCCAATCTTGCTGCTCATTTGTTCCTACGCATACACAAAAGAGAGCCATTGTACGGACCCTCAATATTTCAAAAGCACTTTTTCAGCTACCCATTTTTGTTCTCAGTACGATTCTGGAAACACATTTGATTTTCACAAGACCTTTGATCCTTAGTTTGACCATTTTCATCACTATTTTCATTATCTTTCTTTCATCCAAAATTCACCAAATAATTCCTCAATCTTCAAAGTATACATTTAAGGGTTGAAACATTACCCTGATTATCATATTTTGGCTTTTGTGAGTGTATATCATATTAGGATCTATCATCCTTAATCAAAACTTACCTAGGTCAATATCTCTTGGTTTTTATTTTTCATATCATAGTGAGATCCATACCTCCTATTGACTTAGATTATCAAGTTACCCTATCTACTTCGACACTTTTGAATCTCTTTCTCACATCTTTTCTATTATCACATCTTCATATATTTCATCTTTCACCTTTTATGGTTCAAACTCGATCTCAGAAACTCAAACAAACCATTAATCCAGAATCTGTAGACAAGATGGAAGGAGGCAATAAAAATAGGAAAACCCTTGGTCTGGACTTCCTAAGAAAACTTCAATTTTTACATCAGCTCAAGAACCAATAGATCAATATTTAAGAGATGCTATGCAAGATGCTAGGTTCTACAATGTCATAGAAAGACTTTTGGACATGGATAAGGAGATATATTTTTTTATGCTTGCTCAACAAGGAGAAAAACTACCCAATGATTTTGATCTCTCCACTCTTAAGGAACCACCTATCACAAATGATCAAGAAATCCCTTGTGGTTCTCAAAAGACACATGCTCATGGAGCAAAGGAAGACATGCAAAATAATGCTTTCCAAAACACCCAAGGACCACCACCATCTTTGGATCTTTTCCTACAACAAATCCAAATGCTTCAACAACAAATTTGTGATATAAAAACTGGATCATTAACCAAGAAATATTCCTTGGTTGATATATGTCCCTATCCTTTTGATAAGAATTTGGCATGGATTCCATTCCCTCCTCACTTTGAGGTACCAAAATTAAACAAATACAAAGGGAATTCGGATCCACAAGACCACATTCATGAGTTTTGTGCTACTTGTATTGAAGTCATTGACAATAAGACATATCTTCTGCGACTATTTCCATGAAGTTTAGGTGGAAAAGCCATGGAATGGTTCCCCAAACTACCCTGAGGTATCAAGTCTTTCAATGAGCTTACTGACAATTTTGTGACTCATTATTCATATAATATCAAACATGAAGTCACTATGCTTGATCTTTGCAATGCACAACAAAAGAATGGAGAACCCTTCCTTACTTTTTTGCAAAGATGGCATCAATTGTTTGCCAAGTATCCATGAACAATTCCTAAACAAGAAAAGATGGATATCTTTGTGCATAACCTTACATAAGAAATGAGCTATAGGTTGCAATTGCAATGTCCTCCAAACTTTAACAAGCTCATTGAAAATGGAGTCAAAATTGAGGAAGCTATGTTTAGAAAAGGTGAGATTAAGCTTTACTCCAAGGACAATGTTGGATCTACAAATTCAAATCCCAACAACAACAATAATGACAAGGCCAAATTTTGGAACAAAAACAAGAACATTGTCAATGATGGGATTGAGGAAAATCGACATGTTAAACCAACACAACCTATTTTGAATCTCACAATCAAAGCCAATGCTACTCAACCTACTCATAGCAATCAAAGTGAAAATCAGAATACCAACAAAAATTCTTCAAGATTACCCTTTATGCCACGTAGAAATTTTTTTACTCTTTTGGGTGAATCTCTTGAATCTACACTAATGAAGTTGATCACAAAGAAACTCATTGCACTTCCTGAAACTAGAGATTTTGAACCTAGGGTGAATCCTTCTTGGTGGAATAATAACGATTATTGTGAATTTCATAGAGGGAAAGGTCACAAAACCAATGATTGTCAAATACTCAAACATGCGATACAAGACTTGATTGAAAGTGGAGAAATTAGTGTTGATGGACATACCTCAAATGAGTCACATACAACATTTAAAGATCCACTTGTCGAACATGAGAAATGAATTTCTTCCAATGCTAAGGGTAATAATCAAGCCAAATACAATACCACATCCTATAAGTATGTAAATCACATTTCTGAATGCCATCCTTCCCAATAATATGCCAATGTGATTACTATCAAAGAAAAGAGTCAACCAACTAATGTCACTACTCGAGCCCAATCCAAGGTTACTCTTCAAGGTGTCTCATCCAAACCTAGCACTTCTCAGAAAAAGTCTATCTATGTTCCAAAGTCCACGCTAAATGCTTTCAATCAATACAATATTTTGGATGAATTGAAGAAAACACTAGCCCAAATATCTATACTCGAGCTTTTGCGTCTGTCACCTTCTCATAAGGATATTCTTGAGAAAACACTCCTAGAAACCAATGTTCCTACAAATCTAGATCAAGCCCAATTCCAAGCTATGGTGGGATATTTAACAACTCCACATTACCTATCCTTCATTGAGCATGATGATCTAGCCATTAATCAACCACATAATTCTCCACTCCATATATAATTCCTTGTGCAAAATCATAAAATCAAAAGAGTACTAATAGATGGAGTAGATGGCTTGAATATATGCACTTTAAAAATAGTCCTTGCATTGGGATTTTCTGAAAATGTTGTAGATCCAAAGAAGAAAATCAAAATTAAAGCTTATGATGAAGAAGATAGGTCATCCAAGGGATTTGTTGTTCTTCCTATTAGAATCAGTCTTGTAGTCAAAGATGTACTTTGTCAAGTCCTTGATATGGATCTAGCATATAACATTCTTTTGGGGAGGCCTTGGATTCATTCTATGCAAGATGTGTCATCAACTTATCATCAGTGTTTTAAGTTTTTACATAATGGTTAAGAAATAACTATCAAAGGAGATCCCAATCCTTTTCAGTATTGCAACACTATGAAGACAACACCTTAATCCTTGGTACCCTATAATCATGTTAGATCTTCTATAACAACACCCATTGATCCAAGTAATGAAGCATCGACCTCTAAATCCAATGGAATCAAAATAGACATAAGATAAAAAAGTATGGGAGAATACACTTTGGGTCAAACTTTATGTATCATAGAGTTACCCTTATCTTCTAAGTCATATGGAAAATATTTGATTATCAAAGAACAATCATAAGCTCCTTCTATGCATGTTTATGGCACATTTATAAGTGGGAGCACTATATCAAAAGAGGTAGTTGAGCGTAATGCTAATCATTTACTTAAACACCATAAAGATCAAGAAGATGAAAACCATGAGTATATATCACCCAATGTATATAGTAAGGGATATGCTTTGTTGCAAAAGATGGGATATCAAGGCAGTGGACCTATAGGGTTGCAGAGAGAAGGTGTTACAAAACCAATTCTAAAAAATACAAATTACCAAAGAGACACCACAGGATTAGGATACAAAGGAGAAGGACCAAAGGAATCTAAATGCAAAGAAAAGACTACACCTTTCTACAAGAATTCTAAGGCTCCTGCATTAGAGTTTCGAAAACATGGCATGTATGTAGATCTAGAAAAGAAAAAGATAGCGACAGAAATCATTAACAGACTTAGGGATAATGATGACAATGACTCTAATTCTTATGAATGGGATTCATTATCTAACTATACCAAAGACATAGGAGTTGATGTTTTCCATACCTATAGTAATGATTATCATGAGGGGGAGAGTTCAAGGATAAAACCATTAGGATTAGATTTTCATGATACTACTCTTGGCGATTGTGAGGAAGTGAGAATTATCTTGTGATAGACGATTCAAACAAGAGTATGAAAATAGACCTTGCCGATAAAATCATAAAATTTGATAACTTTTCCATCAATACCATCTCAACCTTTGAAATTGACCCAAATGATCCAATACCCCTTATCCACCCTGAGCTTATAGCTTGGGATTCTCCCAATAATCCAGAACTTGATGTTCTCCATAATGATGATGCAATTATCAACTATCTTGGAATCGGAGATCATCTACCACCATGGGATCATAAGGTGGGATTTCCAATAGAACTCAATGATATGGCTTATTTTAGAGAGGGTTCCAATCCTTTCAGTCATAAAAATGTAAAAATAATCAATAGATCTAATGGTGAAAACCACTCAGTGGCAGTGTTAGATCCTAAAAAAGTAAAATGAAAAGGCGTGTTTGAGGGTAAAAACCTCTTTGAGGTGCCTGAAGATGGAAGGATTGACACTCTCCCCAATTAGATGTATCAAGAGAAATATGCAATACTTATTGAACCAATGTTGCCTCTCAACATTGGAATGGAGGAGTCCCCACGTATTCTAAAAATAGAAGCATCCTTAATAGAGTCAGAGAAAGAAGCCTTTTCACAATTTTACAAAGAAAGATAGGTCAATTTTGCCTGGTCTTATGCTGATATGCCTAGGCTAGATCCTAGTCTTATTATGCAGCATTTGTCTATTGCACCTGGAATCAAGCCAGTAAAGCAAAAAATCAGAAAAATGCATCCTCATATTGCACTTATGGTCAAAGTAGAATTGAAGAAATTACTAGATGTTGGATTCATTCAATCCATTGATTATGCTGAGTGGATTTCCAATATTGTACTAGTATCCAAGCCAGACAAGTCTATTAGGATTTGTATAGATTTTTGAGATCTCAATAAGGCTTGTCCTAAAGATGACTTTCCATTTCCTAACATTGATATTATAGTTGATTTGATGGCTAGGCATGAGATGATATCCTTAATGGACAATTTTTCCAGCTATGACCAGATCAAGATTGCACCAGAAGACTAGGAAAAGACTGCCTTTACATGTCCTTGGGGAACATATTGTTGGAATGTGATGCCTTTTGGGCTCAAAAATGTTGGTGCAACTTATCAAAGGGCTATGACCACAATCTTTCATGACATGATGCATACCATAATGGAAGATTATGTTGATGATATCTTAGAAAAATCCAAGAATAGAGATGGTCATTTAAGAGTGTTGGAGAGAATATTCACCTAGATGGAAAAGTACCAGAATAGACTCACTCCAAACAAATGTGCATTCGAAGTTACATCATGAAAACTATTAGGGTATATTGTCTCAGCTAAGGGCATAGAAGTTGATCCAGAAAAAGTTAAGGTGATCATGGAGATGGTTTCCCCTATGAATATCAGTCTATTAACATCTTTACAAGGATGCCTCCAATCAATCAGAAGGTTTGTTTCTTAACTAGCAAACAAAAGTCATCCTTTTCAACACTTGTTACATAAGGACATGTTATTCAAGTGGGATGATAAGTGTGAAGAATCCTTTACTAAGATCAAGCAATATTTAGCAAATCTTCCTACTCTTATGTCACCAATTCTAGGCAAACCACTATTGCTCTATATTTCAGCTACATAAGTCTCACTCGGTGCTCTTTTATCCCAACAAGATCAAGAAGGTAAAGAGAAAGATATATATTACATCAGTTGTACCCTTGTGGTATATGAGTTAAATTATTCACCAATTGAACGAGCATGTCTAGCGGTGGTCTTTGCTTCACAAAAGTGGCGGCATTACATGTTTTCTCATTCCATCAAGCTTATTTCAAATATTGATCCTTTGAAATACCTTTTGAGTAAGACAACATTGACAGGAAGATTGGCTAAGTGGGTTATGTTGCTCAGTGAATTTCATATTGAGTATGTGGATTGGAAGGCCATCAAGGGACAAGTAATTGCAAATCAATTAGCTGAGGCACCACTAACAGATGATCAACCTATACATACATAATTTCTAGATGCACATATCTTGACATTATCTACACAAACATGGAAGTTATACTTTGATGGATCATATACTTAGCATGGTTCAGGAGCTGGAGTGTTATTTGTTACACCACAAGGATATACAATACCAAAGTCTTACAAGTTACTCTTTCCTTGTACAAATAATGTAGCTGAGTATGAAGCTTTGATGATTGGATTGAAGATTGCTCTACAATGGAAAGATAGTGAATTTAATGTCTATGGAGACTCCTAGTTGATTATTAATCAGGTTAATAATGAATACCAAACCAAAGATGACAAGTTGTTACCATATAATCATATGGTGGATGACTTTAAGAAATATTTTTTAATTGTTACCTTTGAGAAAATTCCAAGACATGAAAATAAGGTTGTAGATGTTATGGCTACAATTGCTTCTCTATTTGATGCGGAAGATACCAAATCCCATTTTGAGTTCTTAGTGGAATCTTTGGTTTATTCTGTGTACGATGATCCTGATACAAGTATCATATGTCATATTATTAGACAAGATTCCCCTACCTACAAAAATATATATTCCTACCTAAAAGACAATATCATTCCTCTCGACTTATCCAAAAACCAAAAATGAACCTTTTTATGCCAAACCTCCCGCTATCTCCTAATATCCAACACTCTGTATCGGCGAGGTTTTGACGGTACTCTCTTATGATGTCTTGAACATGATGAAGCTCAAACTGCCTTACAAGACATACATGAGGGTATTTGTGGAACACATTAGAGTGTCCCTTCCTTGGCTAAGAAGCTCATGCGTATGGGTCACTACTTCCCTACTATGGAGACAAATTCCTTTCATTTTTATAGGAAATGCAAGAAATGTCAAATACATGGGAATCTTATTCATGCACTAGCACAAAAGCTTCATCCTTTTACATCTACATTACTATTCAGTCAATGGGGACTCAACCTCATGGGCGTAATTCAACCTCCATCTTCTAATGGCCATAAGTACATTATAACGACAACTGAGTAGTTTACCAAGTGGATTGAAGTCATTCCATTGATCACTGCCACAGGTAAATAGGTTTCTATGTTTATCCTTAATTATATCGTTTGCAAATATTGTATCCCTATGCATCTTATTACTGATCACGGTAAGTAGTTCCAAAATAAAGATATGGATGAACTATGTGATAAATTACACATCACCCACCATTATTCCACCATTTATTACCCCAAAGGTAATGGTCAAGCTGAGGTGTCCAATAAAACCATTATCAAAATCCTTCAAAAGAATGTCAATGACATTGGCCGTGACTGGCATGTCCAATTGAATCTTGTCTTATGGGCTTCTCGCAATTCCATCCGTACTCCCACTGGAGCCACACCATATTCCCTTGTCTATGGATCTTAAGTTTTTCTACCCCTCAAGGTTGAGTTACCTTTTCTTCATGTGTCCCTCAAAGATTTGATACTAGATGAAGAATATAGAGTTGCACGACTAATTGAATTAGAATTTTTGGATGAATCCCGTCAAAGAGCCTTATCATTTGAAATTCTATCAGAAGAGGTTGTCTCATCAGTATAATAGTAAAGTGAAACCCAAAGAATTTTAGTTGGGTGATCTAGTCATTCGTGAGAATCCCAAAAATCAGCAGCATCGTGAGAAGGGAAAATTTGAACCTAACTGGTTAGGTCCTTTTGTGATTACAATAGCCTATGGTTTTGGGGCTTATCAATTGTCTACGCCTAAAGGAGATCTCTTGGATGAGCCTCTTGATAGAATGCGCCTCAAGAAGTTTTATGCTTGAAATCCCAGTGCAAGGGATATGTTGAAAAAAAAAGAAAAAAAAGAAAAGAAAAATCACAAGAAAACTGCAATAAAAACATGTGGTGAAAACATGGAAACATGTGCCATTAGTGACAAGGTATCTCCTCTCTCTATTATGATTCTTCTAGTGCATCATCCCATTTGTATATACCCATAACAAAATGGCTATTCAAGTCACCATTCACCTTGTAAATATCATAATAAAATGGCCAGTACATGATTATCTTATCCATTGTATAAATCCCTAATAAAACCCCATCATAGCTTGGTCTATTGTCTTGGTCTTCATCCTAGTCTAGTGTGTCTTTCTTTACCCATAATAATTCAGTCAATCACCTAACTGGGGGCATGTCCTCAACCTAGTTTGGGAAGTGGATCTATGATAGTCATGACTCTTAGAGGACAAAATGGAGTATTTTTCACCAGACAAGCAAACACAATCAACTATTCTTACACAATGCTATTCTAATCATGATTCATAATTTTTGACCTATCTTTAAAAATATGACCGTTTATCTATACATTTGCAACAACATCACATCGACCAAACTGATCAATAAACCTAACACTCTCTTTTGTCAAAGAAATGTATATTAATGACAGGCATGTTAGAATGATTTGTTATAGATTATGCATTCGTATATGGATTTCATTGTTATCATATTTCCTATGCTATTCTGGGATATCTTTGACATTAGTTTAAAAATCGAAACATTTCATTGATTAGGATATCTAGGATGGGACATGATATTTTCTTTGATTTTTGTTTGTGGGATATTTTCCAATGAAGTCGAAGGAACAAATAATTGGGGTGTCTGTGCATAAGTTCCTTCATCCATTTAATAAATATTGACAACATACAAATCATGTTGTTATGTGAATACTACTGATAGTTATACGCCACACATACCTCGACTCCAAATATTTGTTCCCCGATGGAGGGAGGGGATATTCCTTGTTTGTTATGCAAACAAAGCTCAAGTCATATCGGTTCAATTATACCTAGATGCTTGTCAAGTTTTCTATATTAAACTCCATGCAAGAAGTGCTGAGGTCATCCTAGTTTAGTTATACCATGATGCTTGCATCTTCTTGCAACATAATGAGCTCAATGCTGGAAATCAAATTCCAATAATTATGAAGTTCTAAGATGTTTCATGAAGTTGTGGAGATACTCATTTCACATATCATTTTGCAATACATTTAATAGATTTTTTTTTCATACCCATGCTCCTTTTATAGGGTTTTGTAGGATATATTTCTTAGATCACCTTTTCTCTTTGTCTATTCTTCTTGTGTCGGACACATTTTTGTTTAAAATTGAGGACATTCTGGGTAACAAAAATATAGCATTTATCATGGTTCATTATGAATATATCCTTAGTTTTTCTTAAGATTATTGTTAGAAATGGAAAAGAAATATGTAAATAAGCAATGCCAGGAAAGAATCTAAGCGAGATAATGCATGAAACAATATTACCATAAGATAGGAGAGAGAAATCTTCAAGATCCGACACCATGAGACAAGATATTTGAAAGGGGAAAGCAAAGAAAACCCCTTGTGACATTATGAATGAGGCATGAAAAGCCTAAGAAGAGAGAGAGAGAGAGAGAGAGAGAGAGAGAGA
>MU227356.1:2269996-2283102 GCA_018584345.1 Thuja plicata
AATTTAACTTGAAAAATAAAAGATATTAAATTTAAAATTAATGAGAATTTCAAAGATGTGATTTTTAAAGTTTATAAGAAGAATCCTTTACTGCAGAAGAAACTGAAAGAAATCTGCCAAACTCCTGTAGAAAAAATGATTAAAAATCTGCACACAAAAGATGTTAGTAACTGAAAAAAATTTAGTTTTAGTGGAGACAATATTATGTGCTCTGTTAGACATGAAAAAAATGGTAATACTGCAAGGAATATTCAGAAAAGACAAGAAAAGTATAATGAATCCTCCTAGAGTAGAAGAATAAAACAATATATTTGCAGTTATAAGAATAAAACATGAAACTAATAGCAGCGAATATGATTCAAATAACAGTGATTCAATACCATGTGCGTTACGCTTCCAAACTGACTTAGTACATCTGTTTTTATAAAATTTGATATGAAAGATTAGAAATTTAAGTTTGAAATAAGGAAAAAAAGTTTGAAGGGAAGAATGTTGCGTGAGCTGCAGAGAATGCTGTGCAATGAAGATTTCAGATTTGAAGGCATTTCTGCACATGAATGAAGACTGCCGATTTGAAGAATTTTTAATGATAAATGTGATGATAGCCGGAAGCAAATTTTCCAATGTTCAGATTTCAACTTTTCTTTGCCAGACATGATTTTTCAAACTTGAACAAAACGGTCATAGTGAAATGACAGATTAATACAGAGAATAAGATGGGCAAAATATTATTCCACCTCGGCTTCGGATTCCAGTGAGGCTCACCATGTTCAATGTATCGCATAGTGATTTCTAGGGTTCAATTCCTACGGCGCTCGGGAATCAAACTTTGGACCTGCCAATGGTCAATTTTTTTCTGGGGCTATCTGTGTATTTGCTCGGGTATCTGAGCTTTATAGATTTTGGTTTTTGCATTAGGGTTATGGAAGTGGATATGGCCATGGAAGAAGAGAGAATCACAGCTTTATGCACAGGGGAACATGTTATCTGCAGTGATTGATCCATGGAAGGGATCTCAAATTAAATACATTTGATCTGTAGAGTCTTTTTGACTTCACATTTAATCTGCTGCTTTTGGAGTTTGTGTATTTGAGGGCCAGTATTGCTTATGTACCAGACACTGATCTAATTTGTAGACTGTGTTATAATTGCTAACCCATACTTTAGCTTAAAAAAAGTCATCGTGGGGAATTCTCTTTTATCTATGTATATGAAATCTGACAAAATGGACGATGCAAACCAAGTTTTAGAAGACAAAGCCTGGGGGAGATATATTTTCATGGAACTCATAAATTTCTGGATATGCTCAGAGCGGGTATGTAATGAAAGTTGTTCATGAAATGCAGCGGGCAGGCGTGAGACCAGGCCACTATACCTTCATGAAGGAGTGAACAAAGTTGCGCAAAGAATCCACACAAAGAAAAACAAAGCTATACAAGTGAAGTGATGCTAAGGATAAATCTACGCTGAGAAGGAAAAAATATAGCTCTGCGCAAAGAAGAATCTATCCACACCTCACAAAATATACGTCTGCAAGCTGGGCGTTGGAGAGAACAACTCTGATGCGTAAAGAGCAAGAAATAATGATAAAACCCTGCAGAGAATGATATATATATATATATATATAACAGCAAACAAGATTTGAAAAAAAATGTAAACCCTGCAAGACAACACTCGTGAGATAAATGGAGTTCAACAATGGAAATACAAAGAAAAAAATTAAACTAGATTTAGTGAAGAGTTAAAATCTGCAAGAACATCAACTAGAAATATGTAATAACCTGCACAAACATTAGTGACAAGATTTAAAATCGATTTAAAGATGAAATACAACATGCAAGACTGAAAATCCCTCGCGGTTGCCCGATAGAGGGTATAGAAGAACTGGAAAAAGCTTATAAATTGGGCAAACAATAAAAAATGGGTTTGGCAGTGAACTAGCCAAAACCAAAAAAAACAAAAAAAAATCTGGAATAAAAGTTAGATTGAGAAATCCTGCAAACAAGAGTTATCTTTCTCCTGCACAACCAAAATATCTTTCACCTATTCTTGCATGCACACTCAAACCAAGGATTAAACCTGCTCTGATACCATGTTAGAAATGGAAAATAAATATGTAAATAAGCAATACCAGGAAAGAATCTAAGTGAGATAATGCATGAAACGATATTACCATAAGATAGGAGAGAGAAATCTTCAAGATCCGACACCATGAGACAAGATATTTGAAAGGGGAAAGCAAAGAAAACCCCTTGTGACATTATGAATGAGGCATGAAAAGCCTGAGAGAGAGAGAGAGAGAGAGAGAGAGAGAGGAAGAAACCTCATCGGTCTAAGGAGAGAAGAAGAGACATCTCTTTAATAGAGATGTGAGAAAGGAGTTGCATGGTAACTCCCATATCTATGTATGCCACATTTCATAAAGTGTGTGCCACTTGTGTTATTTCCTCTTAAGGATGAATCTAAGGGATACCTTGGTTTATCCCAATTAAATAATACAACCAAGGGATAATAAAAGATACATAAAATGAATTATCCTCACAAGAGGAAAAAAATACGTGTAGGGATTCCATAGGAATCTCCTACTTACATAATGCAAGTAAAGATTAATTTATAACAATTATTCATTTCTATATAACCATTTATATTTACATGCATATTTTGATCATTTAATTTTATCATAGTTGTCATTTCATGACATTATAGGTCATTATATTACTACCATCATTATACCTTTCATTTTATATCATTATTTAGTATTATCATTTTTGTTTTCTCATTACGTTCATTACCATTTTCATTATCATTTGTTTTGATCATCATTATTCATCCATCTATTTAAAATTCATTCATATACCATTAGTCATTATATGATCAATAATAACCATCGTGCATCCATATAGAGATAGATCGTTACATTACTAGTCACATGTAACATGCATATCAAAGTCATTCATCCCATCCTGCATATGTCAGTATCCACACACACACACACACACACACACACACACACACACACACACACACACACACACACACACACACACACACACATATATATATATATATATATCATCATCATAAGAAATGCATCATAGCTGAAATAATCATAATAAAGCTACATTATATAGGAAGTCCATCATCAAGAGTCCATAAAACAAAATAACATGTCCAAATTTCCAATGATATCTCATAAAATAACCATGTGTCCATAAGTGTCCATCAAGTCTACAATGATAATACAATAATGATACAATGATGCCATAAATACAAAGTGTATATACAAAAGCTAAGATACACTGCCTCTAGACTCTCTCTGTCGATGTCTACATGTTGCAATAGAAGTCCCTGCCACTGATGGATCTCCAGATCTTGATGTTGGTCTCAGTGGGCATGATGATGTGCCTCCACTACCAGTTGACCCATGTTTATGATGTACTATTTTCCTAACTCCATATGAGCTCTCTCTAAAGCTCCCAATCCACTAATCTCGTGGAACAACCTGGCTGTATGCCTCCCTCTAGTAGGTGATCTCCCTACCAGCTTGAATCATAATCTGAAGACTATCTGCATGAGGCCCCAATGTCTCTATAGACTCAATCTCATCTAGTAATTTCACTGCCTCTCCTAAATTCTCTATGGTGATATCTCTCTCTTATCTAGCCTCTGCAAACTCCCCCTCTAGTCTCTCCACCCATCTCTCTAATCTCAGGATGCGGTCAACCTGTACCTATTTCATTTCTAGTATGACTAGAAATGAATCAATGTCTATATCCTCCTCCTTCGCAACATCCCTATGTAAATAGGGATCCTGGCCCCCAACATCCATCTCTACTTGTACATCCTGTGCCCCCACATCTGACATCTGTACATCATCCCCAATATCGAGCATATGCTCATCCTATATGTCATCTTGTATGAGTTTACCTCATACCACTCTCTCTTGGACAAGTATCACATCATCCTCATCTTGTACATATCCTTCCTGTATCAGTACTTGTGCCTGTACCATAGGATCTATCTATTTTGGTACCTATGCTTATACCTATACCTATATTAGGGCAGCTACTGATATCTGTGCAGGTGGTTGGCATCCCACCTGTCTAGCCAGAGGAGGCATCAAACCCCACATTCCCAAACCTCTGCCTCTCATCCGAGGTCCTGCTCTATCTCCCCTCCCTCTGTCAGGATCATCACCTCCATCATCATCGCCACCTTTGCCTCTCCCTTGGCCTCTCTTGTCCTAGACTCATCGCTTGTCTTGGCATCTATCCTCAACATTTCTCTATGGCGGTCTCTCTGCTGGATCTGTCAATCTCAGGAATGGATGATCCCTGATGTGTTTCTCGTAATCCCTTTTCATGCCTAGGTTTATGACCTCTTGTCTCATCGATCATTCCTAAAATGGCATGTCCAAGAACTCCTGCCTTGTAATCTCATATAAAACCATAACCCCCAGTCTTGTCTCTCTTGGTGGGTATGCACAAGTCACCCCCTGCAGCATCCCATGGATCCTGCCAAACTGAGGCAGGACCTGGCTCACAACCTATCTCTCTATAATGTAGGGAGTCCTCCCTATCAACCACCGAGACTCAAAGTAGTATCTGAGTTGACACTCCTCCTCCCATGGCTCACATCCTAGATAGGGTCTCCAAATCACCGAATCAACAATATCAAAAGTATACGTCCAAATCTTGAATCATCCCAGCTTACACTGAGACTGGATAGATGCCCAGTGCCTCAAAATCTAAGAGTTGTGGGTTGTGTGATCGCTATGTGCTCCCATGCCCATACATGAAGTAAAGTAACACCAGCTGATAAATATTCTCCCTTTTGGTATACTGCCTGATGTAGATCATGATAAAGATGCGCTAACAAGCACACCCCTCAAGAAAAATGGGTCCTCTCCTCCATCATCCTCTGTAGTGTGCAGCCCCAACCAACTACAAAGCCATGCAATCGTCGATCCAGGTAGACATATCCTCTAATCACTCCAGCCAAAAAAATGGCAGTGGCTCATATAGCTCTACCATATCCTCCCAGCTGATCTCTATCTCATCTATATCATCATCACCAAATATTTATCTGCACTCAGTTAAACTGCCATGTCGATCGTACTGCACCAGCTCTCCTGTGATGGGTAGTTGTAGGATGCGATAAACATCCTCTAGTGTCACTATCATCTCTCATGTCGGGAGATGAAAGGTACTCATCTCCGAGTGCCATCTCTTATCAAGTGCGGTTAGCATGCCTAGGTTTGCCCGAATCTCAGGCATGTAAATCACATGGAATAGTCTCGTCACCCCAATCAGTACTCTATCGGTCTTCGACAGCACCGGTCTCAGACTCTACATCCCAGGATACCTCTCCTGCGACATCAAGACATCAGTAATATCCTCCTATCATCAACAATCAACAAATCAAACTATTAGGTTTTGATCAAACTGATTTATCTATCTATCCTATCTTATCAATCGAACACATGTATCAACAGATAATTCTATCAATTATCTACAAACAAGATGGTTTACTAATGACCATGCTACAATGTTTCCTATCTTGACACAAATTGATCAAAATACAACGTTGACCAGATCATATTAGCTTATCGATATCAAGTTTTACTTAATTGACTTGTTAATTTATCTACATTCTATCATTTGCAATAAATGCACAACACAAAAATGCTTGCACAGAACCCCCTGACCCTTACGCAGAAAACACATTTGCACAACTACCACACACAATTGCGTAACCAATTTTTTCCAATGTGCATAAATCACATTTGCAAACATTTTCTTTACAAATGTGCCACATACAATTCTCCTCCCACGCATGGGTAGGTACCCTAAATGTATGCACAGTTTATAGCGCAAACATGGCTAGTTGTTTTGCATACATGCACCACAACTGCCTATTTTTGCCTAAGAATTTTTTTTTTCTATCCTAACCTATGGTTGAATCTACCCTAAACATGCTACACATCACATCCAAACATGCAAAATCCCACAAATTGACGAAGCAGGATGAATCACCTATCGGCTCTCCAGAATTTGGCAACCTCTAGAAGCGTCTGACCCTCTCAAAGTGATGATCTGCAAGCAGGAATGACATCTTCTCAGCTCTTCTCTTATCTCCCTCCAAGCTCCAATCTCCAAATGAAAAGTGTGCACAATGATCCTATAGTGGACCCTTTGGCCCTATATATATCCTATGGACCCATTTTTCTTGATTTGTGGATCCTACCTATCGAAGTCTCTCTACTTCACCCTGTTTATCCCATCATTTCTTCCAAATATTTTCATGAGATCGATTGAAAAAAAAACAACAACAAAAAACACAATCATAAAATTTTGTCAATCAATCTCTCGAGGGGGCATGCATAGGTCATTTTCATCGACATTGTCTGGGGCAAGGGCAAAAGGCTTGATTTTTCTTTGAAACAATGTGACCAACACATTATTTCAAAGAGGGGCAAAATGTATCTAAAAATGGCTTCATTAATTAATTAATGAAATATTTATTACTTAATTAATATTGACTTGATGAATTAATTAAATATTTATTATTTAATTAATATTTATTTCTTCTATTTATTAAGTAAATTATTCACTTTATTTGATACATTCACTATAGCCTATTCTTCTTATCCTAAGTCTTCTAAATTAGTCTCATTAAAGTGATTTAATTAATTTGTTAATTACACAATCACTAAATATGACTAAATCTCATTTTCCACCTCATAGACCTAGTCACTTGACACATCACCTTGGCTAAAATAATTAATTATTATTAATTATTAAGAAATCATTATCCTCACCCACACATGTCCTATTCCTAAGGGCTATGTGGCCTCATAAGACTTGGTCTCGTGACCACATGTATTCTCCTACACTAAGTCAAGAAGCAATCCCTATTCTTAAGGAGCTTCTCAAGCCACCTCAAAAGAGTCCAAGGTGATTCATGGGACACTTGTACCAAGAGTCATCATGAGGAAAAAGTCCTCCCTCCTTCCTCTCAATGGTCTTTGTGAGACACTTGACTTGTGTCTTTCCCTTCCACCTTCTTCTCCTCTATGTCAATGTAGGAGGAACATCCTCCCTATTCTTCCTCTCACATTCCAACTATATCCCCCTTTTTCTCAACCCTTCAACCAATTCAATTGTAGCCCTAGGATCTTCCACCTTTCAATCTCCACCCTAGGATTGTGCCACCTAGGTTTAAGTCCTCCAAAAATCTATAAAAGGAGCCTCATTCTTCCTTTGTGAGAGGATAGGCAATAGTAACTTTAAAGCATTCAAGCATTCAAGCATTCTAGAGATCAAGCATTCAAGCATCCAAGCATTTATGCAAGCAATTGAAGTCATTTTCATACCATTCCATTATCCATTAGTTGCATAATCAAGCTTTAGGCCATTTTGCATACAAATCCACTCAATCTCCACACTTTGGTGACATCTTGGGCAAGGAGCTTCAATTGGAAATCTGAGAGCTCAACACATCCAAGAAATCAAGGCTAGGAGGACAATGGAGACAAGCTATGATGGGTAAGTGAAGGTAAACTTGTTTTAGTTTGATTTGATCATTTGTAATCTTCATTGTGTTGCATTTAGATAGATTTATTAGCTTTGCAATAGTAGTATTTCATTTATAAATAGTACACATCTAATTTTCATACAACACCTTCTCCAGGACTAGCTGTGTTTCCATCCTCCCCATTTTCTTTGTCGCCCTCTCCTTCTGCCTCCTCCTCCTTTGTGGTGCCTCTAGCTGAAACCCTAACTCTAGCTCCCGTTCCCACCCTCACACCCACTTTTGCCTCCATTATATGATATGGTAGATATTTGTACAAATTAACATTTATATTCATATTTGTTGTCAAAATATGTAAAAATTTACATTGTTATCTAACAATTTTAAATATAATATTACAATGCACCTAAAATTTAACTTTTAATTTCCTATTGACGAAACTCTTGGAACTCCTATAGGTTTCTTGATAGACTTCCCATGCAAGCTTGCTCGCATACGACCTCGTCGACTTTTTGTCTCATGCCTAAAAATGGTTTACCAATTGGTTTTCCTAAAATAGGAAGGCGGTAATGTAGTGAGGGTTGTGTGTGTTGGTAATGCATTGAATTCTTATCTTATATCTATCTTCCCCTCCTTTATGTGTGAGTGCATGTCACTATTGGGTACTTGAGGCCAGGATATAGATTGTATAAATAGGCTTTATGAGTCACCCTAAAACTCATAGTTAATCTTCTCTTCTTATATAATACGGTATTGCCTATTTTTCTTGTATTGTGATTATGAGAGTCATTTTATGTACCCAAGGGAGAGAACCTAGTAGTTGAGAATCTTAACATCACACTTCACAAAATTGAATTTGACAATTCCAAATCACTCTAAATTATTTACAATAACTTATTTGGCAAGTCCCCTACTTATTGGTAAGCTTTCAAGTCAACATCATTAGATATGATTCCATATTAGCATGCTTTTTGTTGAGGTATTCAAAATGGCCCCAAAAAAGCTAGATTGATAGTTGTGCACTAAGTCATGTTTATTGGTTCAGTGATGTGGCATCACATGATACATTTAATTTTGGATCTAATGATCAAATTTCATTCAATTATCAATACATGATCAATACTAACAACTTTAAAGTTATAATTGCTAGTGCTATAATATTAAAAATATTAGGCATTATATTACAAATGCTATAACTACTGGAACATGCTCAACTACCAGATCCTCACCCCCAATTTATTATATCTATGCATGGTATGGAGATAATATTAGTATTTATAGAATTTTATAATATGTGACATTGATCTTTAGTCGGTTTGAGTTGTAAATGTGCTTAATTAGTCTGGGTGACCTTGACGATACTAATAGGCAATGGAAATCATGTGCAATATTCCTCATATTGTGATGTACTCATCTTTTGAAGGAATTTTTAATCCTCCTTAAGGATAGTTTCTTGTTAAAACTCTACCTAAGGTTCTTTGTGTAACTTCTAACTGTGCAAATTGCTTCTTTTCCTAAACTAGCTACAAAATTTTTTGTACTCCATGCTTGGATCACTAGCATTTTTTTTGGATGACTACCATTTTATAGTTATCAAGTTTCAATCATTACAATTAATATTTTTGTAGTAGCTTGGTCCTAGATTAATAAGAACAATACAATTAAATAAATATTTGGAATGATTTTTGATGGATTTTAGAAACAAACACATGTTATCAGTGATTAAAATGTGGTCCATCATATTTCTTGAAATAAATACCAAATGTGTGTTTCCATAAGTAAAAAGTTTAATCTAAGTTGGATCAATCCTAACCAGATTTGTGGATATGCTTAAGTCTATTGCAGATAAGTCCTACATAAGCTCTTAGACATTACTTGTTGGTTCATCAAATGACATGAATCAAATGTGAATTGGTATATAGTTGCATTGATCTTGCCTCAATCGATATAGCTAAAATTTTGAATTGAAGCTCAACATAGATAAAAATATGTTCTTTTCAGAACAATATGAATTGGATCTTAGGAATCTACATGAAGGTGTTGACAATTAATATTGAATCAATAGCTACTATGAAACTTAACATGGTTTTGTTGAATTAGTTTAGAGTCTATATCAATAAGTTCTTAATTTAGAATGAATTTGTAGAACATTTTTAAAAAATTATCGTTTAATCAGTATAGATGAACATGAAGTAAGATATTTTTTTATCAAACTTAGATCCCCTGCAACAAATAGAAAACAAATCTTGTTTGAATTTGGGTTCTATGATTATCAAGGTAATGATTAGCTTTACTTTTTATTCTTTTTCAATAGGTACATTCAACATTATCTGAAGAAGGAAAAAAAACTTTGCAATACAATCATTTTCCACAAACTTTCTTTTGAAGAAAGTATTCTAATTGCTCTTGATGCAAGTAATCTCATTTCTCAAAATCCTCGATTTCCATCGACAATTGTACAAGTTCTTCTTAATCAACAAGACAAGCTCAAAAGCATTCTTGATAGCAATTACACAAAATTCCTAATCTCCTCTCATTTCAATGATCACGTGAGGATGTATATTCCCCAAAAAGGAGTTATTAGTGACACTTCCTTTTATTATGTACAACTTCATTTATTTTTTTAAATCAGACACCTATCCATGTATTCCTTGCACCTCCTTTAAGTTCAAGTGCTAGTTATATGGTTTCGTATAACTATGAAGATTTCAATATACTCATCCTCAACTATCGTTTAGGAGGCCAACACTTCTATTAAAGATAATTTCTCCCACAAAGAATTGGCTTTGTTGGGCGGGTTCAAATTTTGTTTGATGGATATTTTAAAATTTCTATTTTCTATTCATTTTTCATTCTACGCTATGGAGTACAAAGTTTTCATTCCTCGCCGAATGTGGGAGCTAAGAGATAGTGTTATAGTTACTTCTGTTAAATTGGGTAAATAATTTAAATGTTCCTCTCTTCATTTTGAAAAGAAATTAGGATTGCAATTGATAAGAAATGGCTAGCTAATAATTGTATGGATCTCCCTTCTGAGGTTGCTTCTCATTTTCTTACTATTATTATGGATATCTTGTTGGATATTGACATGGTGAGAGATATTGCTGACATATTTATCCATCCTTCTCTTTGGGCTTGGAATGCTCTTGATAAACCATGAGTTCATATAGGCTTGACAGAGGTTGCCTTCGAATTACTAGTTGTATTGGCTTTTTAGACTTATGCTCTAACAATATATACTTTGAATTTATCTTTGTGATAAAGTAAGGTATTATCTATGACACTTATGATGTTAGTTTGAAAGATTTTTGGGGCTGGTGGATTCCTCTATTCTCTAGGGCTGTTGAATGCTTCCTTGGACTTTAATATTTGATCGGTCCTCATGCTCATAGCTTGGAGAACCCTTTGCTATCGAATTCTTATATTGATATTTTTGTTTCTATTATGGATGATTCACCTCCTCATTTTGAAGATTATTAGGAAGTTTTGGATAATGTATCACTAATTGCTATGCCTCCTATGTGTGGCCAAACTAGTTGGATGGATTGTGTTATAGAGTACTGTTGTATTGGTTATCTCATGAGCATTTTTTGTATAGTATCTTATGCTCATTATCTAAGAACTATAGTACTTTGGACTTATTGGGATCTTGTACACTGCATAGGTCATTCTTTTTTGGGTTTTTCTTTTTAAGAGCCATTTTGGGACTGACTCAAACACTTATGTAACTTCATTTTTATTAATGTAAAGTTCAGTGACTTCAGTCAGTTTTATTAAAAAATAAAAATTATATATTAGAAGGTATAGTATATATTAAGTATTAAAAAGGTAATTAAAGGGGTTGAGTATAATTGGTTAAAATATTATATTTTTACTATGGAGACCTCACTTCAATTCTTTGAAATGTGGAATTTGAAGTTCTGACTCTTAGTCTTTCATAATTGGATTTTATTATGGATGTGGTTTATTAATAAAGTAAATTTCTATGGTGTGACTATCAGTCTTTCATAGATGATTTTTATCATGTTTTCTCATATAAAAAAATATAATTAACCTCTTCTAATTGTTCTAGAGAAATTTCTTTTGGTCTCATGCCAATGCTCATATAGATAAAATAGAAATTTAAATGATGCATATTATTGCAAAGACCGATTTTTCCAATAAAAGCCACATAAGATAAACATGCTAATCTTTCACCTATGTCGATTCAATAGTGATAGTCGGTCAACACAAAAGACTAATTAACCAAAAAGTTCAAGTAAATCTTGTAATCATGAACATAAATTTCTATTTTTCCATATATTCATTTTGACATTCCACAAAGATAATACAATCAAGAGTAAGAGACCATACTATCGAATTACAATAATTCTAGGAAACAATAATTAAAATGTTCAATATATAAGAATGTCGACCATCTATGTCAAATACCTTACATCATAAAGGAAATATAAATATAAATACATCAGGTACAAGACCCTAAGGCCATAAAATAAATATCATAAATGTCATTGGACAGCTGTCCATTTGCATGCTCTAGTCTCCTAAGACATCAAACTCCTGTTCAAATGCAAATTTTGAGATGAGAGTGTGGTTAAGGGCTTAATCCACCCAACCACGGAGTGGTTAGTTCCCCCGGGGCTCACGTGAAATGAAGAACGCACCAACCCTGTCCAACAAGTCTATCTCTCGACACTTATGTATCAAAAGGAATCTGGTGTGTCTGTGATTTCTAACTACTTTCCACAAGTTCTAAATAGATTCTATTCACAGATTCAGGAAGATGAAACATAACCATACACATTTAAGAAAACATGTGTTACCAAGCTTTGGCCAAAGCACTTTAAAACCACATTTCTACTAGCAGGTAATGCAAAATAAAATTACCCTTTCCTGAGATTCCACATCCTACACCTTCCTTTACATTTCCAATATGTACTTTAACTTAACAGTCATTCAATACAAGAAAACATTTTAGAAATATTCTTTACCCAAAAATCTTTAATCACCAAAAGAAAATTTTTCAGCATAGAACACGAGTTCAAATTCTAAACTTCTAGACGCTATGCAAGTTGAATTAAATATTATAAGTTTGCATTACAAATAAGTTGGGTTCTAATTTTGACTGTGATATCAAAAATTCTCAATTTTAAACCTAACAACTCTCATACAAAACCAAAATCAAGGATTCCTGTGTATGGTTTAAAAACAAAGACACAAGTTTGAAATTGTTCAGATATTCAAAGCTAAAAATTTTTTGTTATTGTTTCCAAGATTTTTTTTCCTAATTCTCTACAAGGAAAGGAATTTTGTTTACTAAGTTCTTTGATTTGTGTCTAAATAGTCATAGAAAAAGAGCATTAATACTAGGAGGCTAGCAATTATAAATTGAAGTATTTTAATAGCTATGTATGGAAAGGAATTTTTGTGGTGTTACTTCCCAAGGATTTTCCAAATGTATATAAAAACAATATAAAAATAAAAAATAAAAATTTCCAGCCTGTTTACTGTCAGACATATCTCCAAGAACGTGTTTTAATAGAGATTTCATGCTCTCATCTAAAATATTAAAA
>MU227356.1:2295622-2320985 GCA_018584345.1 Thuja plicata
ACACACACACACACACACACACATATATACATATACATATATATACACATATATGCATATATACATGCATATATATACACATATACATGCATATATACAAATAATATATATTAAAAAAAACAAAAATATAAATTAAAAATGTGAAAAACCTGAATAGACGTTCAAAAAAATGGAAGCCCGCCCCACTCTCTGTCGCTTTCAACCCAGCCGAAACAGTGAAAATGACTTTTTCGGTGGGTTTTAAATTCTGCCAAAAAAAACCCTGCTTAGTTTCAATCGAAAGTAAGTATTTTCGATCAAAATTACTTACCTACTTTCGATCGAAAGTAAGTAGGTACTTTCGATCGGAAGTTACTTCTGATCAAAAGTGGCCATTTTAGGTACTTTCGATCGAAAGTAACTCACTTCCGATCGAAAATGTTTATGCATTCTGATCGAAAGTAGGATTAATTTTTTTGTGGGCCACGCTTTTCAGGGTGAATTCCTTCCTCCCAAAAAGTGTAACCCACTATTGTGGTATTACCCTAAGACGACAAACTCATAATATCCGTACCTTGTCCTGAAAGCTATTTTGGATATGTCCTCTAATTTAATTTGGAGTTAATGATATCTAGATCTCAAATCAATCTTAGAAAACACAATTTCTCCCTTCATCTGATTGAATAGTTCATCTATTCATGGAAGCAGATACTTGTTATTGATAGTCACCTTGATAAGCATTCTATAATCTATGGATAACCGCAAGGTACCATCTTTCTTCTTCATGAAGATAACTGGAGCTCCCCATGGTGACACACTAGGGCGAATGAACCGTATATCCAAGAGTTCCATCAATTGAGTCTTCAACTCATACATTTTAGTGGTGGTCATATGATATGGAGCCTTGGATAGAGGTTCGATTCTAGGCATTTCATCAATAGAGAAATCAAATTCCCTCTTCGGAGGTAACTCCAGCAAATCCTCAGGAAACACATCCTGTAACTCCTACAAGATAGGATAACCCTCTAAGATAGGAGGAGTTTCAAGATATTTGACATATACTACATACATCATGCACCCCTTCCTCTTTGCGTTCTTCAATTGCATGGCAAAAATCTGCCTAAGCTCAAAGGGTCTTTTCTCATCCAAAAGTACTGCTAGTATACCTAAATCATCAAGACATTAAACTAACTTGTCCTTACATTTTACTAATGCCTTATGTTCAATCAACCAATTGATTCCCAAAATGACATCATAGGAACCTAGTGGGGCTACATAAAGATTTAATTGCGTCTGAAAGTTTGGAAGTTTTATCTCACTGCAATCCAAATATTTCTCAACCTTACACTCTGCCCTATTTCCATATTCTACCATCCATGGTTCAGACATATATCTAGGTCTAACAGATAAATGAGAAACAACTCTAGGATCTATAAAACATTCAGTAGCTCTAGTATCACTCAAAATAGAAACATTTTGGCAAAATAGCTTACCATCCAAATGGATCAGGGTAGCCTGAAAATCTGTCTGTCTACGATCAATTGCTGTATGAATCTGATGTTGATTCTGGGGACCCTTCCCATCTCTATTATCTATATGCTGAGGGAATGAACTGACATAATGGTCACCTCCAATAGTGAAGCAACCACCCACTGGTCCTTTCCTACCCTCAGACCTATTCCTCCTGTTATCATTCCTATTATTTCCTCTATTCAAATACTGAGCCTCATGGCTGTGGGTTTTCTTTCCTATACTCCCTCTACCTTTACCTCTCATATTTTGAACTTGCTGTCATCTAGAATCCCTAGGTCGATTGTCCTAGAATTTCCTCTTAAATCCTTGAGAGGTATTAGTTCTCTGATTACTCTTTACTGAAGACACTTGTTGAAGTTTATACTCCCGCCTCAAAGCCTTCCTAAAAGCAAAGTCCATAGTTTCAGGCTCATGCATGTCAACTTCAGATCCAATCTCAGGACGTAACCCAAGAATAAATTTGTGGATTCTAAACCGTTCATCCTGCTGGTACTATGGCACATACTTAACCAAATGGAAAAACCTCTCATGATACTCGATAATAGACAAAACCCCCTGTATCAAGTTCTAGAACTCAACCACTTTTCGGTCATAATATAGCTATGGTAACCACCTCTTACAAAAAAAATAAGAAAATCATCCCAAGAGATCTCTCCCGGATGCATCCTATTTTCTACCATTTCATTATTCCACCATGTACCAGCTTTCCCAGTCAACTGAAAAGCACCCCACATTGCTCCAGATTTGCCAGAAAGATTACAAATCTAGAAATACTTTTCCATGGATACAATCCATGCCTCAGCTTCGTCACCAATAGCTTACCATTGAAGGTAGGAGGCACGACTTTCTTGAGGTCCTTTCTCAGTTCCTCTGCTATTCTTTCCCTGTTATTGGGTACTGCTGCAGCTCTATGATCCGCATTACGTTTCATTTGTTCCTCATTCCTCCTATCCTCTTCTTGTTTCCTCTGAGCCTTAAGTCTCAGATCTTCTTCCTATTTTTGCTGAGCCTCAAGCCTCAGATCTTCTTCCTATTTACGCTGAGCCTCGAGTCTTAGATCTTCTTCCCTCTTCCTTCTCTCCTCATCAGCTGGTCTAGCTCTCAAATCCTATTCCAAATTATCCATACACTCTCCTTGCTGCTATAAGAGATTACCCTGTTGGGTTAAGAGAGCCAAAATCTGATCAAGTCTCTAGTTAGATTCACCATTTTGATCATTGCTAGAACTAGTCTGTTTACTATTCCTGGTATCCATAGTGTCAAATTATCTCCTACACTAAGTTCAATTACATAACTTAGCAATAGAAGATCTAGGTCCCAAAGTTTAAACAAAGCTCTGATACCACATGTAAAGACCAATTTTTCTAATAAAAGCCACATAAGATAAACATGCTAATATTTCTCCTATGTCAATTCCATAGTCATAGTCGGTCAACGCGAAAGACTAATCGACCAAAAAGTTCAAGTAAATCAAGTAATGATGAAAATAAATTTCTATTTTTCCATACATTCATTTCAAAATTCCACAAAGATAATACAATCAAGAGTAAGCAACCATACTGTTGAATTACAATAATTCTAGGAAAGAATAATTACAATGTTC
Source organism: Thuja plicata (assembly GCA_018584345.1). Lineage (NCBI taxonomy): Eukaryota > Viridiplantae > Streptophyta > Pinopsida > Cupressales > Cupressaceae > Thuja > Thuja plicata. Next base: position 2,298,738 of record MU227356.1, read on the forward strand.
AATATATCAAAATGTCGATCATCTATGTCGAATACCTTACATAATAAAGGAAAGATAAATACAAATACATCATGTACAAGACCCTAAGGCCATAAAATAAATATCATAAATGTCATCGGACAAATATCCATCTGCATGCTCCAGTCTCCTAAGCCATCAAACTCCTATTCAAATTAAAATCTTGAGACAAGAGTGTGGTTAAGGGCTTAATCCACCCAACCATGGAGTGGTTAGCTCCCCTGTAGCTCATCGTGAAATGAAGAGTGCACCAAGCCTGTCCAAGAAGTCTATCTCTCGACATTGATGGATCAGAAGAAATCTGGTGTGTCTGTGATTTCTAACAACTTTCCACAAGTTTCTAAATAGATTCTATTAGCAAATTAAGGAAGATGAAACATAACCATACACAATTAAGCAAACATGTGTTTCCAAGCTTTGGGCAAAGCACTTTAAAACCAGACTTCTACTGGCAGGTAATGCAAAATAAAATTACCCTTTCCTGGGATTTCACATCCTACACCTTCCTTTACATTTCCACTATGTACTTTAACTTAACAGTCATTCAACACAAGAAAACATTTCAGCAATATTCTTTACCCAAAAAGCTTCAATCACCAAAAGAAAACTTTTCAGCATAGAACACGAGTTAAAATTCTAAACTTCTAGACACTATGCAAGTTGAATTAAATATTATAAGTTTTCATTACAAATAAGCTAGGTTCTAATTGTGACTGTGATATCAAAACTTCTCAATTTTAAACCTAACAAATCTCATACAAAACCAAAATCAAGGATTCCTATATGTGGTTTAAAAAAAAAGACACAAGTTTGAAATTGTTTAGATATTCAAAGCTGAAATTCTGTTGTTGTTGTTTCCAAGATTTGTTTTCTTAATTCTCTACAAGGAAAAGAATTTCATTTACTAATTTCTCTGATTTGTGTCTAAATAGTCACAAAAAAGAGCATTAATACTAGGAGGCTAGCAATTCAAAATTGAAGTATTTTAATAGCTATGTCTGGAAAGGAATTTTTGTGGCATTACTTCCCAAGGATTTTTTAAATGTATATAAAAATAGTCAAAAAAAAAAAAACTAAAAATTTTTGCAGCCCGTTTACTGTCAAACATATCTCCAAGAACCTATTTTAACAGAGAATTCATGCTTTCATCTTAAAAATTTCAAAAAACATGGCTCTTCATCTTTCCTTACTAAGCTAGGCGTAAATAACAACAGTAAAAACAACATACAAAGAAAATGAAGATCAAGAGCCATATTCTTGTCCAGGCATACATTATTCTATATATATATATATATATATATATATATATATATATATATCTTTTAAAAAAGAAAAAAAAATCAACTAAAATGTAAAGAACCTGTGTTTCCCGCTGTTGCAAATCCTATGCAGGATTCTGGCTCTTCACCGTAGCAAAGAGAACTATAATACCCAAACGTAAGACAACATCATTACTGATCTTTTGGAGAGGGTCGTCTAAACACCAAACCAGTCAACCTTCTTTCAAGAAAATGTGGTCTCCCTCTTTCTTTTTTTGCAACTTTCTTTAACACTACAACCCTTCCTAATTTCTAAGCTATCTCCCCTTATGCATGAGTCTTCTCCTCCTTGCTGCTACCATTATTTTTCTACCCTTGTTATGCGAAAAAACCTTTTAAAAACCTGCGCTTAAAATGCCCCCCTAATTTCTGCACATTTTATTTTCTCCTTTCCAACAACGTTGCCCCTCTTCTCCTTTTAATCTGCCTACCCTCCTCTCTTCCACATGTGAGTCATGGGGAAGGGAAACAATTTTGTCCTATGACCTGTATCTCATCCCCCAAAAATCTTGATGACATCTCCAGATTTTTAATTAACCACTTTCTCTCTTTTATTGGTTACGAAAATAAACTCCCTGATATACGCTAGATAACTCATAATTAAAAGAAAAGAAAAATTCCATCTTCTCCCATGTATTCCATTAAATTCGATCCCTTAAATGACGGTGAAATGAGGAGTGATTATGAAAATTATTACTAAATATAAAAATAAAAAATCTAAAGAACAGATGCATAAATGTTAGACCCTATATGAATTTACTTGATCCGTCTATACATGACTTAAAATTGAACTTCACACACACACACACACACACATTAAAATGTCACATTAATAACTCAATCTCTAATCTATAAATCTCTTATATGCATACACCTTCAACTAATGAGAATATTCATTTAAAAATTATTCCTGATTTGCAGCTGTAAAATATAGGATTCCAAAGGCATCTTTACATAGAGCCTTCTAATACACCTTGATCTTCTATTGCATAGCTTAGAAAAATGAAATCTAAGATTCATACATGATAATAATAGAAAGAAAGATACTTTTATAATCAAGAACAATCTAGAACATAGTGTAAACTATTTATAATGACCAATATTTTCATAATTCAAGATTCACATATAATCCAAAATAATCTATCTATGCATATACAACTTTGACCACTTCCTCCTTCAAAATTATATGGTAGTTAGAGTTCTACTCGATAACAGTGGTAATGAATGCATAAGAAGTCAAAATAATTCATACAAAAGTCAGCAATAAGTGAACCTCAGTCCCTTACAAACATACATTTGGATTCTCCCATCAATTCAAAATTCAATGCAAGATCTATCACCACCCTCTTATTCACCATTTTATACTTCATGCTAAGGAAATATCTATATGTACAACATGTTAGCGCATGCAACCGCTTGTATTAGCAGTTATAACATGTATGTCTCTCTCCATCAATTATGGATATGTAATGATGGTCTTTGCTATGAGTTGCAGTGAAGTTTGTGTTGCATGCTCTTCTTTTTGTATAAGCTAACTAAGGAAGACTTCCAGTTGACTCTACATGCCTCTTGAGATCTACCTTTGGTTCTCCTGTAATTTCAATCATTACAGTTATTTATTTATTGTAAATCTAAGTTTTGTATTAATTGAGATACAATGTGATTAATAGAATTCTATTCTTGTGGAGCTTTGTTTTTTGTATTTTTATTTCAGTAAATTTTCTTTTTTATTCCTAGCCAGATCTCTAATTCATTTTGCATTATTAGCAGGAAAATTCTACATGGTATCAGAGCTAAGGCTTTTAGGAAGAATAGTAATTTTTTTTTTCAAGTATAGAACATCAAAGCTCAAAGATGAAAATATCTCCCTCTATCATTCTCATGTCATTCATTTTTTTTTGAATGGAAGCCAAAGATTCTGCTTCAACCCACAAGTAGAGGCTTGTGTCGAACAATCATGAAAATAGAGGTTGAACCAAATTCGACATCAAAGACAAGCCAAGGTCATGCTCTTTTCTCATGGGCCTTGTCTTCATTTACTCTTTAGTGACACCATATTAGTGGACCTATCATGCCTCTCTTTTCAACATTATGGAAGGGTTGGTATTGTTCATGTTGATGCTTACTTGGTTCCACAATTGATCAATTTTATAGACAATTGGCACCTATATTTTCAACTAGCAATTTGTTCTTGCATAGTTGAGTAGTGTTGTTGGGGTCACTCGTATAGATTCATGTTTCATCTACATCCTTGACTAATATATGTTTTTCCTTTGTTTGTCATCTATTCATTGTTCGAGGGGGTCTATGCAGATTATTGTCTTTTGTATCTTCTATTGACAGATGTTTTACATTTGTTTGTCATCTTCTCATTGTTCGAGTAGTGACATTGGGGGCACTCATGCAGATTGATCCTGATCTTCATCTTGGTTTCAGTGGAGAGTCTTCATTCAACACTATGGCAGTTATCATTCAATGAACGTCCACACTTTTCTTGTAAAAAAAATTATTTTCTTTTGCATTACTATTACTGTAGATTTTGAGGAGGGGGTGGGGATGGGGGGGTGTTTATTCTCACTAAGTATTCCCTCCTTTCCTTTTTTTGTCTCGTCAGTTAGACTTAAGGTGGGGTGTGAGCACGTATTAATGGTGATAACATGTAGCTCTCTCTTTGTCAATTCTGGATTTGAAATGGTGGTCTTTGCTATGAGTTACGGTGCAGTTTGTGTTGCGTCATCTTCTTTTTGTATAAGCTAACTAAGGACTGCCAGTTGACTCTTCATGTCTCTTGAGATCTACCTTCATTTCCTCAGTAATTTCAGTCATTGCGGTTATTTATTCATTGTAAATCTAAGTTCTGTATTAATTGAGATATAATGTGATCAATACACTTCTATTCTTGTACAACTCTGTTTTCTGTATTTTTATTTCAGTAAATTTTAATATTTTTATTCCTAACTAGATTTTCAATTCGTTTTGCATTATTAGCTGTCAAACTCGACACAACATTATCATCATCATAAAAGTCATAATTTTATGAAGAAAATGAAGATTACACTATTACAAAGTTTAACGGAACAAAGTAGGAAATGCATCATCTTTCCTCCAACCAGATCACTATGGTACATGACAATGACCCATTTTTCTGAAGATTCCAATCTCTGTCGAAGCCAGATAAAATAAAATAACATAACATATTTTTAATCATTACCAGCCATGCGAATTCCTGGTGATGGAGAACACACTGACATTTCTAAGAATTTAATGAGGTCAGAAACCCTTTCCATAGTTTTCAAATCCAAATTGAAATATCTAATTACTGTCAAAGAAAGTCAGTGTCCCTCCTCTTCATTAAAGAAAAATTTAATGCAGCGTGTGCATTCTGAGCTTGTATTCAATGGATTTGATGAGTTTTAATCGTTTGATTTTATGTACACTTTGTCCTATCGGCTATCTTGACTAAAGGGTGTACCTAATCGACTAAGTATGACCTGTAACAGCTCAGCTGTTGAACTATACAACATACCTTACAGTCAAAGAACTGATATCAGTTTTGAGCATGGTTTACACAATTTTGAAAATATGGTGATAGGAAATTTGAGCCTGTTTTAGACATTTATAAAATTATGGAGGGAGAAGATAAAATCTCTTAAATGAAAACAATTATATATGATGGTCTTTCTTCATGTTTTTAAGTTGATTTTAATTTTGTACATATGTTTACTAATATTAAAAAATATTTTCTTCAATTATCTTATATGACAAGATTCAAAATTAAATAGATATCTATCAAAAAAAAATTAGAAAATCTGAAAACACTAAGGTGATTAGGACCAATAAAACAATTAGATGAACCAACCATACTAATGCTCTAAACCAAGTGTCAACACAAATTCAATGAAATAGACCAACAAACATCAAATGAGTCAGGTAGCTATATGCCACAATACACCAAAGAAATGCTCTAAACTAATAGTATCAACACAAATTCAATGAAATAGACCAACAAACATCAAATGAGTCAGGTAGCTATATGCCACAATACACCAAAGAAACATAAGGACAAACAACTACCATTTTGTTTGAATCATTGAAGCAAGATTCCTTCTTGATTATTCCTATATTAACTATTGGTCTTAAATCAGAAAATAACTTAGTTCTTCTTGCAACAATCATATAAAGCTAACTCATGTGCCTATAATCTCCATGTTTCTTTTTTTCTTGTTTGGTAATTTCAAGCAAAAAGATGGTTGGACAATTCAATAAGAGCTTATATCATTCACTGCTTCAAAAGAATCCTCCACTAACAACCTCCTCCTCCTTAATTATTACCCACTTTTAGAATCCTCACACCTCAAAATTTTATTTTTGTCACATGAAGTTATACCCCTACTAGACTGGGTTTAGCATTTTGATGACATGATAAAAACAACCTCAAGGTCTGAGACCTTTATATTAAAGGTGAAATCTCTAGAGGAAATTAACTTTCTTTCTAATTTGAACACAAAAATGTTTTTCCAACTCAACACTAAACAAACATAAACTATTCATATTCTATGAATTTGAAAGACGAAGTGAACGAGGAGAACATACACAGTTCTCTATCTTACTATTTTCTAGAGGTACATATGAAGTTTAGGATTTGGTAGAATTCTAGAAAGAAAGAAAATATTCAAAACCAACAACTACAAATATAAGAAGCACGACATATAGACTTATCAAATGGAAGAAATGCATTTATACATGAAGATAAGATTGATTTACACAACATAACTAGAGGTGAGGAGGAAGAAAATGATAAATTTTTATTAATACAAAGGCATAGGCCAAGTTACAGTGATAGAGGTGTGAATATGAATGATCCTTTGTAGAGAGTTAAGGGAAGAATCTAACTTGTAATTGGACATTGGTCATAATTCATAGGATAAATTTTGAGGATATATATAATGTACCTCATGCAAGAGTTGAGTGTAGCCTAATATATGGAATGGTTTTTATTAGAAAAAAAAAATTCTAAATAATAAAATCTCTTCATAAATTGAAGTCTAAGCTCAATAGAAATAAATTATATGATTTTTAAAGAGACTATTTAGACATTTCCAAGAAAAAATTAATTATTATTAATATTTTTTACTAAGGATAAAACAGATTTTAAAGGGACCTGAAACCCGTTAACATAAATTAATTATTATTAATATTATTTTGGTTCTAATGATATCAAAAACATGTTATAAATATAGAGTTTTGTTGATTCAAATTATCTACATGACTTGAATAAATGAAATTGTGTATTGGAACTATTTAGCAGTTCTATTAGCTAGATGATTAAGAGGTATCTCAAGAATATTTTAACCATAAAATAAAATTCAATGGCTACTATATAATCCTATGAATAAGTGGTTTGGATAGAGAGACTATGTTTAAAATTTTATTTTGTTTGAAAGATGGTTTAGATTAGGCCTGATAGTTAGAGTGGTAGAATACGATGTACCATGCTTATACTAATTACATGAAGTTTAGTGTCACTATTTTCACAAGATAGGGAAAAATGATAAAGTCATGATTCAAAAAGTGGATACCTTGATTACTATTATAAATTCACAAACATGTTTTATATAGGTCAAAAGAGTAACATACTCTCTGGCTCTCTATATATAACATGATTTATTTTTATTCCCCTTTACAATGTAAATATAGATTATAAGTTACCTACCTTATAACTCCTTATGTCTAAATTATTTATTTAAATAATAAAAATAGATAAATATACTTCTTCTATAATAGAATGACTAAAATTGGATAAAAAATGTGTAATGAGGGAAATAATGCTACTTATTTTTGTTATTTTGATTTGTAATCATTATTATAAAATGACATGGAAGAGAGTAAGGGAATATAACAAGTATACATATCATATAATGTTTAAGTATTGTAATAATTGCCTTAATGGGGTGCTTCAAAGTTATAGTTAACCTTGTATTTTGGAAGAACTTTCTATTGGGAATACATTTAATATATCTATAGTATATGTTTATTATGAATGAAATATTGGATCTTTGTATAAAGGACATAGTTCGCTTGTATTTATACACTGTATTTGTCTATTATTTTAGAAATTTATTTATATTATCTTATTTCTAATATTTCATTTTTTATTTAGAAGGGATAGTTTTCTTTAGGTTATTTTGTAGGTTGTGTATTATTAAGTTATTGCACTTATGTTAGATTAAAGGAATATAATTGATATATTGATGTAACATTCACATTAGATTAAGATAATTTTTTTTTATATTAATGGTATAATATTTTTATAAATATTTTTCTTCACACGAATACTATTTCATGCGTTTCTTACTTTCATCTTATTTATTTCACCTTTTTATAAACTTGCACACATTAATTGTATGGTTAATCATATGTTTCTATACTATTTTTTTTAGATTTGTTACTAAGTGCATAAGTTATTATCATAGTAGTTTACCTATTTATCAAGTGCACGATTAAATTTCAATTAAATGATATTCATTATAAGCGTTTAGTGATGGCTTATAATGTTATATATTCATGAGAGGGAAAAATTTTAAGTTCATATACACTATTAAAAAATCTTGTCATAAATAGTAGGACAAATAATTTCATATATTCCTTCTTCAAGACAATGGATAAGTTATTTTCTCTTAATGTTTTAAATTATTTTTCTTCTATTCTTGGATTGTAGAAGATATGATTCATTAGGACCATATGTATAAGTATAAAATAATAGTGATGTAAGACATAGATTTAGATAACATGTCACATTTTTTAAAAAGTACACATACAAATAAGAATATACAATGAACCTTCACTATCAACCTCCTTCAAATTATTACCATTAGCTTCTATATGAATAAATATATTGTTATTTTTAAATTTTTTTGTTACTTGTATTATGATAATTTAATTTGTTTCCATTAAAGAAAAGGCCCTCGTTGCCTTTCCGTTGTTAATTCTTTATTTCAATTTTTTTTTAAAAATCTTTTGACTATTTATGGGTTCAAGGTCATTGTGTAAGATATTTCTCTTCCTACAAACATCTTAATAAAAGATGAGTGACATTTCTTTTATGAATCCATTTTTCATCTTGTTAAGAAATATATGCCCATTACAAAATACAATCAATTTTAAGGTGACTATTAAGAAATTTATGTCCATTAAAAAATACATTCAATTTTAAGTTGACTATTAAAAAAATAAGTGAAATTTAAGCTTAAAAATTGATCTTCAATTATATTATTTTCTCAAATAATTTATATAAATGTGAAAAAATAAAACAAATCTAAAATTTTAATCCTTATTAATAACCCTTATCATCACTAATAATCTATATCTTCTTTAGAATCATCAATATGCATGTTTTTATTGACAATATATTCTCTCTTTTTTACAAAATAACTTAATTTGTAAATTGTTATTTTTATCATTTTCTTTCAGCAATTAAGATGTAAAACTATATATATTTTTCTTAGTCTTAGATATATATCTCTGATTAAAAACCAATGAATTCAATAATTGTTAATCTTGATATGCATACTTATCCACACAATAAAATTTACGGACTTTAAGAAACCAGCCAAAAACTCTTTGAATCGTATTTTAGCCATTTGCAAGCATTATTATTATCAGAATCATGCAAAGCTAAGACACAAGAATGATTGTTTTCTGTAGATGAAGTGACATTACTGGTGAAATACCTTGAATTTCGTAGCTTTCTTTGGAGAAAAAAGTTGTTCAACGACCACCGACAAATAGTTGGTACACAGACATGTTCCTTCAAGATTCGTCCTCGTCTGCTTCAAAGCAAAAGCCATGGAGAACAACATAGATTTTTTCACTGATAATCATTTCTAAGTGACAAATGTTAAATGAGGGAATGGTTTGAAAGAAATGGAGTCATTATGGAATGCACTTTGTAGCTTTATGTCATTTTCTCAAATGAAAAGGAAGGTCTATAGCAGATTTTTCTCACTCCAAATCAATGTAAGCAGCCTCTGAAAATGGTCCCCTCGAACCAACATACACTCAAGGGAACTCATTCCCTTGGTCACCTCAGATGCTCTTTATTTGTACTCTAGACTGGTCCCTTCTCAATGGAAGACAAATAATCAATGAAACATGATTCCATTAAACTTGATTCCTAACAGCTGAGTTGATGGAAAATAAGAAGCATCAAGAGTTTACTAAAATCATTTAAAAGCAAAAATACATTGGATGAGATGACAAGATTTAGGTATTTTTGGACATGGCAACAATCTTGAGTGTAATGGATTGATGTTGGACGTGAAGTCTGATTGTTCATTTTATCTTTCCTTCATCTTCTCTTAGAACTTAATGTATTTATATGAGAAAAAAATCTTATATATGTAACTGCAACGAATAATAATAATTAATGTTCTACTTTTATGTAGATGTAGTCAGATTAATGAACAACGTTAAATTCTTATATATATAATTATGTAGATTCTTAATTTCTCTAATTACTTAAGAATTGATATTAAGACATGTGAGATCTAAGAAAAACAAGTTAAAATTAGCCTTCTAATAAATAACTTTCACGTGGCCCTGCAGAAATTTATAAACTTGCTAGTATCCAAATTTACTCACTGTATGTATTTGCAGGAGTGGAGGATTAGGGAGGGAAAGTCTCCTTATCCTTCCATCATTTTCATGGCAAACTTTCTCTCTTTATTCGATTTGCAAACTTTCTGGACTGAAGAGAGGCAATCGAAGTGGGTATGATGTAATGTAAATTGGGGTATTTCTGAAGTTCAAAGAATCTACGGCTGTCATATTCACTTGAGTGGCTCTTTTGGAAATTTATGCTCCTTGATTTGGTTGGTTGTTGCCTATTTTGGTGCTTGCAGAGGCCTTAAAATGTGCAGCTTCCTAACGGACTCCAAAGGCAAGAAATAATAGCATTCAGAATATATTCCAAATGAAAGATAATGTTGAGAAGCTGTCGTGGCCTGAGAAGTGGAGAAGCCAGAAGTGAAAAAGATTGAGAGGATGAAAGGACCGAGAAAGATTTGACGTTCTTTGCCTGAGTTGGCTTTTTGGCAGTCTGATTTGTAAAGTAGAGCCTTTTACCCTCTGCATGTATATTCTATAGTTCGGAAAACTGGTTTGTATTGCTATATACTGGGCTTGCGAATAAGTGCAAATTTAAGTGATAAATTTAGGATTCAGGAGGTTTTCACAGCATGTTGGAATAGAAATGCCGGCAAGATGTACATGTCTTCTCTATGCATTCTACAAACTATTTATGGGTTTAATACCATGGAGGAAAGTGTTTACGTCCAGTTATTTTGGGTCCGGGATCATGAAAAATAGTGTTTTGATCCATCCTCTTTTATAAATGATGTGGAGGGAAAAGTTTTTTTTTTTTATAATCAAAATTGGGATATCCACCATATTTTATTAATAATCTGGTTCAATAACTCCCCTGTGGAAGAACCAGTAAGAAACCCCGGGATCCTTGTTATATACAAGTATATATTCTATGATATTCAGTTCCATATACAATTTCATAAGTTATCGAGTAGATACTTAGTCATTTTACAAAATATCCCATATGTTGGGGAGTTCTATTTGTCTGCTAAGTACAAATTGACCCCGCATCTCAAAACCCACTAATGAACCAATGCTCTAATGAGCTTACATCACGACATTATTCACTAGTTTAACAAAATCATTTGAAATTTTATAATATTCAACATTTGAACGTTTATTCAACCATGTCCTCCACACCCCAACCAGCATTTGGAGACTCTGCAGCGCACGGGGACCAACCCATATGTTATGTATTATCATTCTCCATAGATTCTGTTGTGGTCGGGTGCGACGATTCTCCCACAAGTCCTGATCCCGAAAACCATTCATGGATACCAATCAACGGACAAGGTGCATCATGTTCAGCAGCTTGTGCAATTTGATCTCCCTTTGAAGAATCACTAGTCGTACCCGATGGATGTGCGTTGAGGTCCGGCACCATGATCATCATCCTTGGCAACTGCCCGCAGATATTAGGGCCTAGATGGGACCGTATTTCTTGCCGAGATGGGGGAGTGTTTGGGAGCTCAAGGAGATCCAACAGCACATTCACCTTTTTTTTTATTAAGTCCACCATATGAAACCCTAGCCACCGATTCACAGAACGGAGTGTATTTTCTGCATACCTTGCGTCCTGCTTCTCCAAGGAATGTTTTATGTTTAGATAAACCAGCATGTAATCGTGATTTGTGAGCAATTCTTGGTGAGAAAAAAGACCGCCAACTAATGCCATTCCTTCCTAAAAATCATATTTCTGTAGTACACGCATAAGCTCGTTATTCTGCAAATACCTCAGATTGATAACTTTCTCTACCAGTGAGACAAACAAAGGCACTGATTGAATGAGGTCTAAAGCATTGGACAGAAAAATGGAAACGAGTTGTACTGGAAAAAAGAAATGGTGGATATGCGGTGAGACGATTTCTTCCCTAATAACTCTATGCGCATAGCAGTTTGAATCCTCATTGAGTGACATACAAACATGTCATCGAACAAGCCCTCATCTAAGTTCGCAAGCAGGACCTCTTTCATCCCCTGAGCTTGTAATTTCAATCGATGGTTCCTTGGCATCACATTATGGTGATACCACCCGCATGGTCTGCACTTCAGAATCGGCCCATTCCTTGGCTCCATAGCTGCAATTTGAACTTAAGCAAAATGACTGGTGTGTAAATGTGGATGAGGCGATAAATAGGGCCGTGTGTGTACTTCCATCTTTCAATCCATAAATTGCCATATCCATCAAATCCCCACTCATCATAGGGTTGAGGTAAGGTGATCTTAGATCGTATCTTGGGAGTGAAGAATTGCCATGAAGCACTTTGGGTGTGTACTTCCTCACATCACATAGTCGGGTCACACATGTAAATTAGTTGTTATAAACACGCAGTAATGGAAGTTGCTAACATATCCACTGTGGCATTTATTCTACTCCTTATACTTGGATAAGGGCGCAGCTTGTCACATTTCAAAGGTACCGATCCCATATCCTATGATATTTTGTATTTATGTACCCAATGGCTGCCACACCAACTGAAACTTTAAGTTGCTTAATTCACAATCTGCTCTATCACACTGATTTGATCTTACTGCCATGTGAATTGGTGTTACTCTATCCACATAATTATTGTCTCTCATCAGACAACAAACTGAAGATGCATATCTGTGTACTTGCCAACCTCACCTCCGCACATTTGAGTACTATCCTCCATGTGACGACCTGTCCAAATTATAGATTTCTTGCAGCTTGACATCCTGATTTAAGATTGCATTATAATTAAAAGACATTACCTCATGTCCATTACACCCTTTATTTGCCAAGTGATCTGCTAATTTATTGCCTTCCCACAGAGTATGTGATATCTGAACATCGTGAAATGAATCTAGGAGTTGCCATATTTGCTAAAGGATGTACTTGAGTTTCCAATTATGAGATACCCGATTTAGACATGCTGAGATTATAACCATCGAGTCTCCTTCTACATGACTTTGGTGGTATCCTCCATTTTGGCTAGTATTAATCCTTCAAATAATGCCTGTGCCTCAGCCATATTGTTTGTTCCAGTTGGAAGTGGGCAACATTTTATTGCCAGTAATAATCCTTGGTGATTCCGGATGCATACTCCTGCCCCTGATTTTCCTGGGTTCCCCCTTGAAGATCCATCAAAATTAATTTTACTGACCCCTTTTGATGGTGGAATCCATTATAGTAGGCTCTATACATAGATAACTACTGAAAATGATCATAATAGTCGAAGCTGAAGATTTTTCAACCAAGTGGGATAGATTATAATTAGCACTTGCACCATAAAGGGGTGCAAGAGTTACGCTGATAGAAAAGTATACGTAAGCTAATATCTATTAAGTAGTGCCCATATTTGTGAAGCTTAGTTTGTTCATTGAAATACTAGGTATCTTGAAAAAAAAAATGTAAGTAAGTCTGGAAGATTTTAAGTTTGGATTATAATTTCTTTCTTTAAAGAGTTAAAAAAGGTAGTAATGTGAAAAGTGAGCACAATTGACTTAGTAACCAAGCATTCTTTAGTCTAGTTGAAGGATTATGGTTTTATTTTAAATTTATAAAGATAGTAGGGGAAAATATATTAAAATAATAGAACATGAAATTAGTAAAACATGAAAAATGAAATTAGTACAACATGAATGAATATTAAAACTTTGGAATTATTGATAAAAATGTTTTTCCTATAGAGTAATGTTAGATTGTGTACAAATACAGAGTGAAGGCATAAGTAAAAAAATTCATTGAATAGATTATTTCGAGTAGTTAAGGTTTTGCAAATGAAGTTGCAAGCAAAGTGGGTTTAACCTCAGATGAAACTTTGTGGTTAAGCGTGCTTGAGCTGGAGTACTACTAAGATGGGTGACCTCTTGAGAAGTCATGATGTTTCACCTCTGTTAGCATCACCTAGATGCAATGAGTGCTGAGTGTTCCATGCATTCTCAAGAGACAACCCAAAGATGGATTCTTGTGAACCACTTACTCATGAAACATGGGTCAATGAATTTGAATAAAAAACTACATAGTTGAATCCTAATAGCAATATCACAGTTTTCCACCACTATTTTTACAAGCTTAAAATTTTTATAATTATTTGAAGTTGCTCTTAGTTATTATTTTTAAATAAGTAATTGCTTCCATGTGATTTTTCTAACTTCTATCAACCATATGCATTAAATAAAAGTTAAGAAGACCATATGAAACTATAGAAGGTATACTATGGGGTTTATTTGAGCCTCTCCTTTGCTCCATGCTACAGATTTTTCATTGTATTTATCGTTGGTTTCAACTTTCAACCAGTACCTCTGACTTAATTATGTAATGTTTCATGTTATAAAAAATAAACTGAGCCTTTTAGTAAAATGCATATTTTGTTACTTGCATTCCTCATTTAGTAGTAGTTCAGCCATAAATATGAAAAATATGTACTATCCATATAAAATCACAAAACACAATGCTAAATGTCACAATACCATGTGTAGTGGATCTCTATCATTTAGCATCTAAATCAAGCCTAGTAAAAGTTTCTTGATATGAATTTTTAAAAAATTAAAATTAAAAAAAAAGGTTTGATGATATGAACAGGAATAGTCCCAAGACCAAGATGTGATGGTAATATTCCCCATAGTTATTATACCATTCTGTTCTTTAGTTAAGAACCCACAAGCTTTGAACTATTATCCTCACATAAAATGCGCCAGCTTTAGCCCTTATTATACCTATAAATAAAGAAAACTAAAGCAAACAACTGTAAATAATAAATCCTAGATAGTAATTTAAAACCTTAAAGGATCGATTGTAGAGTCATCGTTTTCAATTTTAATAATACCTACAAAGCTTTGCAACAAATTTATTAACAACAATGGTGATCGTTGTGCAAGTTAAATAATAATGACATCATGCTAGCCTCAATTTATACAATACACAAAGTTTACATAATGTAGATATATAATAAATCTGTCATATGCTAAAGATTTGGAGATTTCAATTTTTTTTTCAAATTTGTTGAAAATATATGACAAAAAGGAGAGAACATTGGAAAACTTGTACACAGAACGAGATAAAGATTTTAAAAAGACCTATTCTTTTCCCTTCAAAATTTAGATAACTTTGAAGAGCCAAACATTTACAGAGAGTTGAGAAACGCATTCTCAAGTTATAGTTTGATGATTTTCTTTACAGGACCAGACAAAATGATGAGAAACTCTAGGAAACTTAAAAAAGATTAGGCTCCTCCTTCCCGAGCGCTTAAACATTGTCTGGGTCTTACATCATTTCCAACATTGGGAGACTCTGCTTCTGAATTGTGTACCTCTTCCTGAGTGGTACAAGAAGGTCCCCCATTTTGAAAAAGGTTTCGATGGTCATTCACTTGTCAGATATCAACGTCTCACAAAAACCCATAACAGACTTCAGTATTATCAGCATAGCCTTGCAACGAATTCAGATTAAAATTGGACATTGAATGGTCTCCAGATTCGCAATGGCTCATGATAATACCAAGCTCATCAACAATAGTTGCAGCGGCAACATGGTACATGAAGAAGCCAAGTTCTCCATCATAATACAAATTTCCTTGAGACACTAGCTCGGACAAAGAAGAAAAGAGAGGAGTAGCTCACCGATATCTGCAACAGTTAAACGAGGGGCGTTTATGCAACCCTGCCTACCACAAAAAAAAAATCATTAAAATGAGACAAAACTAAATTGTATGCTTGAATCTATTTATAATAAGGGAAGCAATTCTAAAAATATTGTTTTTCTTCGTTGAAGTGAAAATTTTCTAAAATTTTTATAGAGTAAATCCGATTTCATAAGATATGATTTTGAAAATATTTGATTTTCTAAGATATTTTAGAGAGAAAATTAGATTTGATAAGATTCAACTAGATTGAGCTGCAATTACTATGTGATATTAAATTAAACAGCAAACAATTTTGTAAAATAATTAGCCGATAGGCTTCTCTTGGTGAGAAACCTTTGATCGGAATTTTGTCTCACACTTGGAAATTTTTCCCACCGGCAATGAAAGGTACCGTCACCGATAAAGATACGGGTGAGGTTGCCTCGATAAAGGTGGAAGCCATTTTGAGGCCTGTGGAAGAGATGTCACAACCAGAGGACTTCACATTCTTGGGGATCCATTCTACAAAGTAGGAGCCCTTGTTCTGTACGTTCATCATCTTCTCATCCACTGACCGTGCCTGGGTCGGCAGTCACGTACGTTCATCATAAGTTCCACATTTGTGAGCTGTCTTTGGATCATACACATTAAGCAACATATTGAGTGAATTCTAAGTTTTTACACTTTTAATCTACCATGAACAAGTGTAGGCAGGGCAAGGGGATCAAATTCAATGCTAATTTTCAAAGATCCGAGTTTAGCTGACCAGGGAATCAGAGGCAGCAGGTCACTCTCTCATCCTGGCTGAGATTAAGTTGTTCAAATCTCCAATTATACAACCCAAAACATAATTAAGCCCCTTCCGATCTTAAATCAATCGCATATTTTATTTTACAACTTTGAACTAAATGCGCTATTTAAAAACTTGTTGCACAGTGAAATCGATTACGTAGGATACAAACGAATCATTGAAAAACAAGATAATACAGGATTTTGCAGCAACAGTAATACATTTTAAGTACTGCAAACAACTTCGTATCAACAGATATAGAGACATTTACGCACTGACTGGTTTTCTATTAGTGGAGGGGAATTATACTTCAATTCTCCTCAATCTTTTAAATTATGGAATCCAACTGAACTATTGAACAAGATTTTTGCAAGGAAGAGCTGAAAAAATAAGATAAAGGAAATGAGGTTTAAGCTTTACATCTTGGGGTAGTGAGCTTTAAGATTCCTGAAGCAATTGTCATATAGCGACTCATTGTCCATGACCGTGCACTCATTACAATTTCCAACAAACATTTGGTTCTCCACAACTGTGTCAGACACTTGCGGAGAGCGAAATACAAAGAAAGTCAGCATCATGCGATCACAAAACTCCTCACTAATCTCCGATCCCGTGCCTCCTCCAAGTGAATGGCAGACCTGAAACCCTAAAATAACACATTATGGAAATTGTAAATTAGGGCTACAGATCCAGTGCATCTAGGGTTTCATTTTTTAGAGTAAGGATGGAAGTAGTCATAGTTCTTAGCCTCCTTGCGCACGACGTCCAATATTAGATCAATGGAAAAATTCTGAACGTTTTAACTGCGCGGAAGTTGTCTATTCTGAATGAATTGTTTTATAAACATTGTTTCATGACAAATACGTTAATGTATAGGTGATCGCTTGTTTCTATTCTGAATAAATCATTTAATAAACATTTGATGAAGAGCATTCTTCCATTCATCAATACTATCATTATTCTGCCGATCTAAATGGGTGTATTGTTTTTGGAATGCCTCGACGAATGGACATCCTCTTCTTTTAGTGTACCGAACATGAGAGCGATCCACATCATAAAACAGAGTAATGATGAAGTAATTGAGTGTACACATCTGGGCCGCCTCCATCAGAAAACTAGTTTTTTCTGCATAGTGTTTGAAAAGGCTTGAAAAATGTTCAAACAAATGTTCTTGGGTAAGTTTGGTTCGAAACACATCTAAAAATGATAGCAAAATATGAATGCACAGACAATTCAGGCAAATTCTTGTCTTAAATTCTACTTAATGGGCAACCTATCTATCTATTCTTAAATTTTGTAATGGACTACTAGATGGTTTCGAAAATAAACTGTCTACCTATTATTTTAGAATCTATTAAGCAACTTGTTTATAAATCTATTGATTTGATTTTTCAAAAGATCTTAAACTTTATTTTATGGTGTCACAAGTTTATCTGATTGATGAATTTTGACTCCATCCAGGTGAAGGAAATTGGTTAACTGGCATGGGAATGTAGAGGTGCCATACGTAGTTAACAATGTTCCACTTCACTCCAACAATGGATGAGTAAAATGATTACAAGATTTGTAGAAAATACATTTATTGAAAAGACTTCCTCTATGTCTCCAAAACATTTATTCAAGGAAATGCTATATTCATAATGTGTACATTGTGGGTCTGCTGAAAACACTATAGAAACTTTGAAGATAAAGGTATATCTTGCAGCAGGCTCTTCACATGGACAAAAAGTTAAACAAAGAATTGACAAAAGAAAAGCATATCATTTATACAATTAGTAATATCACACAATGCTAGAAATGAAAGGTTTGTAGTTATTAAAATTTTGAAATATTTGTAAAGATTTATTTATTTTAAATTTTAATATTCTTTAAATTTTAATATTTTATTTAATTGAATATATTTTCTATCGGCTAACCCTTGCACCTATTTTTGTGCAAGCGCTAGTTATATTCAATGGCAAGTAGTTTCTCGTGTGAGACAGGGAAAACCACTATCTTATCCAGTTGTCCAGTTTCCCAGCATCAGACAGGTTTTCCTGAGAACCTCCCGCAATATAGCCTATCGGCTAATAAAGTATACAGAGAAGGAATTAAGAGAAGGGGCACAATCATTGGTGGTTATTGTAATGGACCAGTGGGAGATTTTCAAATCCTATATAGGGAGATGCTGGATTTGGGCCTAATTTTATAGGGTATGAAGCAAAGTGTGTTACAAGTATGGTTGTCGTTGGACCAAAAGATTGACATGTTAATGCCTCATACGACCACTAGACTTATAGAATCCACAAGAGGCGGTTAGTCCCATATTACAAATCATGAGGGGAGCACTAACCATTTTCCCAACAATCTCCCCCTCAGTGTTACTTGAGGGGATTTGAACCTATGACCAAACTCTGATACCCCTTGTTACAAGTGTGTTGGTCGTTGCACCAAAAGATCAACATGTTAATACCTGATACAACCACTAGACTTATAGAATCCACAGGAGAGGGTTAGTCCCTTGTCATGGATAATGAGGGGAGTGCTGACCATTTTGCCAACAAAGTGCAGTTGTAAGTTATAAAAATTTATTATGATGTTGTTTGTATCATTTTAAAAATTTTGTTTATGAGGTTTATGAACATGATTATTTGTTGTATATTGGCAAATAATATCTGATGTGAATTTGGTATTTGTGTCTTTAAGTCTATAGATTGTCCTTGGAGGATGGATAATTAGGTTGTCTTTTCTGAATTTGTAACATGCTTATCATCATAAAATGAATATCTTGATATCACTCTTCAGTGGGAGGTTTTGGTAGTGAGAAATTGGTTGTCACAAGATGCTACCTTTATATGAGTAGAGATTTTGATTATTGTTTAAAAAATGTTTGTTCTTGTGCTATGGTGAACTCTTAAGTCTAGATTAGAGTGTGGGCATGACACAAGTTTTGATGAAGGGTTATGCTTTTTGTTGTATGTGGTTTTCCTTGGTAGAGATGTTGGATCATGTTGTCATGTTGCATTCCTAGGTTATACAAATGTGCAACAAGTATTTTGACACTGGTCTTCTTAAGGCTCTTGGTATTAATTACATAGGTTAATTGTTTGAAGAGCTTCATGATAGTGCGGTTTTGTTTTTGAAGCATGGCATGGATTGATCATGGAGGTGCCCTTACATGTACTAGGAAAATTGGGTGAGGTTGGAGTCCTCTTCAGATTAGAGACATTTGTTCCAAGATAATATTTCTTTAAATATTCTAGCAAGAAAACCAAGGAGTCTACACATTGCGATGAATGTGAGTTCATAATGGACATGTTAACACAAAAGTCTGCACCCTTGCCTAGATGGTGGTTAGCAACCTAGGAGACCTTGTGAAACATGGAAAAAATGTCCAAGTGTAGGAATTTACAAGTGAGGTTGAGTCTCCGGAGAAGGTCTACTTTCTTTACAATCTGGGTGCACCTAAAAATACTACTTTTGAGGAAAAGGGAGAAGGAGATGCTGAAAGGGAAATGCAGGATAGGAAACAGTAATGTACAAAATTGAAATATAGTTACTCTCTCAGCAAATAGTTTCTCTTGACATCAATAAAAACCTCAACATACAATATTCTTAAGTCTAATCCTATTGAAGAACAAACATAAAGATTACGAAAATACAACATGTGAGCTGAAAATAGGAACAAAACTCATTCAACAAAAGGTAAGGAAATGCACTTAATAGACGTATGTAAGAAGAGGAAAACCAAAAAAAAATATTGATGGAATGAAAAACGATTGCAGTTGCAAAGAAAAATCCACTTCCAATGCATTAGAGAAGAACCCATAATATGTATAAAAGATCTCATTTTAAAGAGAAGGCATAAATATGGATGAACACTTGAATTTCAAAAACCCTAGGTTTAGTTATAGAAGATACCATAAGAAATCTGATCAACAAGCAAATCAAATTTTAGAAGTGATAAGAATAGTGGCCAAAACTGAATGTCTTAGCAACAAGAAGAGACATCCGCAATAACTATGGCCTCCTAGAGTCTTTGTGCCCCATCCTCTTATGTCGTATATATATTTCTTTAAAACCATCTAAAAGTGTAAATGAGTCATGCAGTGATTGGAAAGATCACATCAAGATCCCATCATGAAGTAATTATGTCATTGAGTCGAGAAGATAAATATAGACAAGTTGCAGGGACATATGAAATGCTAATGTTGTCCCTCTGAAAATACCATGTGTTGTTGGTACCAAAGAGACCACCTCGACTATCGAGGAAGGTCCCCCAAATAATTGAAGTCCCTTGCCGAGCATAGAAATCATGCTGTAAAAGACCATCGAATATCAGTGAAGCACCAAGAAAGTCTTGCCGATGAAAACCACGCATCCTCTGGTCCTCAAATATCATATTGAAGCAAAAAAAAAGTTTGATCCCCAAATGAAACACACTAGCTGACCATATTGAAAAAATCTACATTGATGACACTATCAAGCCACCCATGAAACCCCATCAAAAAGTTATACCCCGATGGAATCCATCAGGGTATCACACATCATCAAAAGGCATGATATTTTCTCTTCTAGTACCTTGATGAAACCAACATCTATAGGACACTAGCCTACCTACCTTCCGCTCTCTATGTTCAAGAAAAATTTTGTTGACAAGAATTACCCCAATGGAATCCATTGAGGTAACATATGTAATCAGACTTCTCTTTTTCTCATCTCCGATGCCGAATGAAATCTGACATCGAAAGGACTTTTGTAAATTTCCTTTCATCATGTTCCCAAGGAACTCTATTGTATCTCATCAACAAGACCTGTTGATAATATGGAAATGAACAACTAAGAGGGGGGTGAATTAGTTGTTCCTAAAGCTATACTCCTTAAACCCTTCTTTAAATAACCCTTACTTCTTGAACTCTCTTATTTATGATTTTATTGAATGAAATGTGAAACATGCATGCATACACAAATCAAAATATCATCCACACAATTAGACACAAAAAATTTATCGTGGAAACCCTATCAGGGGAAAAACCATGGTGGGGATGAATACCCACAATAAAAAATACCTTTTTAGAAGTATAACCTTAATACAATGTATGGGGAATGCACATGCATTCAGGCTCACTATCTAGTGCTCACTGCTCAAATGAAAAGCACCAGGCTACAACCTTAAGGAAGGCTCACTGCATTACAATCTGATAACTACAATGATCTTCAAGGGCCCGTTTGGTTGCACCCCATAAACGGGTTATTCCGCCCATAACCCGGTTATGGGGTGCAATTCCCTGTTTGGATGCCCTTTGCAAGAATGGGAATGTGGATTTCGAAATCCCCATTTCACTGAAAACGTGGATTTCGCAATTCCACCTCAGAAGGTGGAATGACTTTCGAATCCACGGTTATGTGCTCAAATAAACCAAATTTAAACTTCCCGTCGGGTCCGGGCAACTCCACGTTTTTGGATTCAAAATCCCATTTTAATCTTGGGCAACGTCCGTAGATATCCACATTTTTGGATGCTAGGGTTTGTCATCTGCTACGTGTTTTGCTGTTCGACGCTCGAGCCCTATCTATGAACAGGTATTCTCCTTGAAACGTTCTTTGCAGAAGTGTATAAATCTTCACTTTTGGCGGGGGTAGGATATGAAACCGCTTCAGAAATTTTTTCCTATGTTGTCCTTGAAGATTGAAGATTTTTCGTCTCACCATATGATGTGGATCATTGTATCTGATGTGGTAAAATATGCGTGGAGATCAACTTCCTGTTGAATTTGTCATCTGCAATATTCCTTCCCATATCGTATACTTAAACCTTCACTCTCAACTATGAATCACTGCTACCACTCGATGTTGAGTATTTTTCCCTCTTCATTCCATCTTCATAGAAATGTGCCTTTAGATTTGGATTGCA
>MU227356.1:2333303-2361545 GCA_018584345.1 Thuja plicata
GTGTCATATTCCAACTCCAATTCAAAATGAACAACCAAACGAAGAATATGGAGACCCAAACTCCAATTCTGATTCGAAGTGCAGAACCAAACAGAGAATATGGAGATCTGCATTCCAATCCCAATTCAAAAATGTCTAACCAAATAGAGAATGATAATTTCACAAATTCCAATTCCTATTTTCAGTTTGACAACCAAACAGAGAATGTGGATTTACAAATCCATCTTCCAGGGCAACCAAACAGTCCCAAAAAATGAAAACCAGGGTTTGCATAACCAGGCTATGGATAACCATGATTTGTTTCATTTTCCAATTCCCCAACCAAACGGGCCCCAAGTGTTTTTAAACTAGATAACAACATCTACCTTATCCCAAAGTCACTTACATTGTAGCACACCTAAGATCTCTTATCTATTTATCTCTTACTCCTTCAGACAAACAACTTAGGATTCAAGAGATCTTCCCAACTTCTATGCAAGCAATCGGTGGCACTCACAACCAATCTTCCACTTCTGCACCTAATGCCTTTTTCCCTAATTCATCATCTTATACTAGGAACTAGGTCACCAATCCTAATTCACCATCTCTTCAAATTATCATGACAAATCACATGCTCAAATCCATATCTGACTGTTAAATCATAGTCACTTCCTATAACCACTACCTCGAAACCACATTTAACAGTATAGGACTTGCGCATTATGATTTATGAAGTAAGTCAGCCAGGAACATTAATAATAATAAAAATATTATTATTGACCAAAATCTCCACCAATATGATTCTTTTGATCCATGTGTACTGCTAAATCATCAAGCACATACTTCAAAAACATCCTATAGCATCATTATAAATAGTCAAACATTCAAATCCACCACAATCATTGGATTTTCCAGCCCTTTTTCACCGAACCTGAAGAACACTATCACCAAATCTCTAAGATAATAAAGTTATGCCTTATGAAACCTCTAAAGTAAAAACTCTTTGAGTTGAGGACACCTCTGTATGTCTCCAACACACTCCTAGGTTTACTCCATGAAATTATAACTTTATTGTGCACACTGAACCTCTTTCGGTCTTCCTTTCGATACAGTCTATCACCCTGTCTGCCAGTCATCTTCTGTAACCTGGTTACCTATCCAAATCAACATGAAACTTTTTCTAAATTTGGGTGAATTGAGTAGAAATTTTTATCATCCTTCCTCTATCTGCATGAATTCATATCTACAATATTTTCCTCTTACCGTACCTTTTAACATTCTGATCCATTGGCTAACTTGCAAAAGTTAAGCTAGCAAAAAGAAAATAACCCTTATGATCACTTTCTTTAATCAATCCTTCTATTATGTTGACATTAATGCCAACACATTCGTCTTCCAGCTTTGTCAATATACCAACAATATCCCCCTTTGGTATTGATGTCAACATGTTATGTGAAAAATAAGTAATACAATCATAAACCAACAATCCCACTCCTTGAACCTTTTGAACTCGCTATGTTTTGATGCTTTAACTGTGATATTTTAAACTGTATTTTAGGTTTCAGGAGCCGTGTAAAACCTATTTTACTTAATAAAAAACAATCCCATTCCTTGAAATATAATCAACAATACTATTAGCAATATCAATAATTATCTTATAGAGTCCCTCTAATACTTCCCTACTTTGTTTCTAGTCCCCCTAAGAAAATTCTCTCCCATGGTCCATTCTAATTGCATACTCTTCTCTCCATTACTTTCTCTCCCTTAGATACACACCACACATCTTGGCTAACTACTTTCTTATGTGCAAGTATATATATAATTTCATCTCTCATTTGATCTGCTTCCATCTTATCTTCTCCTCTGTTACTTTATTGTCTTCATCTGTTCTTCCCTTTTCCACTATCTCTTCATACCTAATATTTTTTGGCATCTGTTTCTCTTCCCTTTTGACATCAATGAAAAATGTGTATCAATTGTTCTTACAAAAATTTCTTTTCCATATCAATGTCTTCTCCATTTTCCTTCTATTTCTACTACCTCATCAACCTCATCTATCTATCTCTAAGAAATTCATACACTAATCAAACACTTAACTTACGGATTCTTGCACTTGCTTGTAGCTCCCTTCAAATACTAAACTTTGAATCAGATAACCTTTACTTACCATGCTTACTACTCCCCCTGAGTAGTAACCTCCATACATCAATCTAGCTTTAATGATATCTTCATGAAGATCTTTTGGACTTATGTATCCTTCTGCATCTAAATTTTTTTTTGGACCTCTTGACTTGCCTTTGGGATTCAAAGAAGTAGATCCTTTTTATTTAGTATCTTTGTTTTTCTTTCTTCTTGTACTCCTCTTGTGCTTCTCTTTCATTTCCTCTTCCACTTTCCTTTCCATTTCACATTTCTCTTATCATGTTTGTCTTTCTTGTTCTCTTTTCTCTTCCTTCTCTGACCATCCTTCTGCACGTTCTTGTTTTCTCCCTTAGTGTCACCTTTTTTCACCTTCTTTCCTTTACAATTCTCAGTAGTAAGTTCAGATAAGTTGCATCTGATTTTTAGAACAATATTTTGTCTATCCTTTTATTTCTTCTTTATAGTCCATTGACTAGCAATGTGACCAAATTTATTGCATGCTGTAACACCCCAAAATTGGCATCTTGCAACTCTAACCAATTTTGTTGCATTTGTCATTCTTTTGGATCATCAAAGTCCTATTGTACTAGGCAATTCTGAGTTTTTGATTGACTCTACTCGACCTGAGTGTCAAATATAGAGAATCCTAAATCTGCATTAATCATACATCATATTTAATTCTTAAATATCTATTTGGCTAAACAAACCTTATGACCGAATTAATTTAATTAATAAAGTCCTAGCACTTTAATTAAATTAAATTCACCCTCTTTAGTTGAGACACATCAAAAAAGGAATTAAATAATATTTAATTGTTAGATAAATATCCTCATTTCAAATAATTAAATTTAATTATTCAAATAATTGAGAAAAAACAATTATGAGGTCATATTTATTTAATTAGTTGAATATTCTCTCAAAAATCTTTCTTCTCTTCAAAAATGGAAAATTTGAATTAATTGTGCTTTAAAGAGTAAGAAACAACTTAATTCAAATAAAATAGAATTAAATCAAAGAAAGAAAACAGTTAAAGCAGGAAGAAAACAATTTATTGAATTCTTTTCAATAAAGCTTTCTAATTCTAAACTGGCTTTTCTATCTATTTTATTTCAAAGAGGAAAGCTTCTATTCTGATCATTTCAAAGTTTATAAAAGAACTCTCATTCTTCATTCAAAACCCCCTGAATTTTTGAAGAAAATATGCATTGTTAGAATACTGAACTATTGTCATAGTTTCATATAGAATAATATCATTTTTGCAATAGAATAGCTTCAATTTCTAGAATAATTGAATTGATCATCATGTCTTAGATTATCTCATATCTCTCATTTCTTAGCATAATATTGCATTGTATTGCATCCATTATGATAAATCCTTCATTCCTAGATTGGTCCATGGTTGTGAGACTCTCATTCTGAGAGAAATTTCAAAAACCCCGTCTGGATAGAAGGCAACATGTCGAATCATGTAGGTAGACAGGATGAATAATCTCATATTCAGTCTTGTGTGTACCTAGTGAAGAAGGTTTATGTTGAAGTGTATTGTGAATTAACAAGGCCAAATTTACCACATACACATGCAAAGCATTTACCTTCTTTTTCCTTTTAAAAGTGATAGGCCTCTTTCTCATACTATTGCACATGCTTGGATCATGATCATCTATTCTGCAATCAAAACATAGATATCCTTTTCTTTAATCCTCCTCTTTGTGTTCATCTTTAATGGACTTCCCTATGTACTTTGTAGGCTTATTTTCAGACTTCTTCTTTCTCTTATTCTTCTTCTTCTTCTTCCTTGAGTTAGAATTTTTCTTACTAGTCTTAGATAACTCTCCCCTTTCTAGTATAGTGTCACTTTTTTATTGATCTTCTTTGAAGTAGATGTGCTTCAATCTTGGCTGAACAGATCTTGAGCTTCTCCTTATACACATTTGCAACTCTAAGATCTTCTTCCATGGCTCTGACCCATTGATCATTTCTATAGGCCTTGCATACTTCTCTTTCCTCAATCTTAGAAATCAATAAAATATGAAATTCCATAATTCCCCTCTTGTTCTCTTGTTTATTTGACTTGGAGTTTCGTCCAACTGATTCCAGAATTCCATGTTTCACAGATTGTGTGTCATCAACCTTTTTATGATCATGAATCTTACCACGACTTGTAGAATGATCTTCCTTCATTTATTTATCCTTGTCAACTTTTCTTCCTTCTTGAGATCTTGGTCTTACTAACATGTTATGAATTTAATTCACAACAAGAGTTTGCATTCCAATACTTTGTTTATTTAAGCTACTTTTGCAAGAACCAAAATGACTTTTTCCACAATGAACAGACAAGTAATTATCATCTGAAAGATCCAAATTCATACCTTGACATTCTTGCTTTCACTTGTGACTCTTTTGATTCTTCTTTTTGTTTGTATGTATCATCTTCTTTGTGAATCTACACCAAGGCACTTGTTGTCAGATTCTTATTTTTTGAAGTAGTCCATGATTGATGTTGACATCTTGTTCATCCTTGCATGATTTGATCTTCCATTCTTTAGTGTGTGTAAACAAGCATCTTACTCTTTCATTATTTAGATGGAAGACATTCTTCTTGCTCTTAGATCCTGACTCAATGTCTACTCCCCAATCATTGACAATTGTAGATTATTGTGCTTTAATCCTTCCACATATAGTACATCATCAGTTGTATTCTTACCATCCAAGGAGATGGTATCTTTACTTTTGACCCTTTCTCCAGTGATGCCACCCATCTGACAATTCCTCCATCATATTCTTTATATTTTACACTTTCTTACATCACCAGTCATGATAAACACCCGCTATCTATCAGAAAATTAGTAGTTCTTTCCAATTGGGTGATTAGGAATTTATCTTCTTTGGTTGCATAACTTATAGGGTTTTAAGGGGTAATGATCTCTTCAACATTACTACATGAAGAAATATTACTGGCAGAAGTATCACTAGCACTTATCTTCTCAATAGAACAATGAACATCACTCATAATATTTTCAGTAGCAGGTTTAAAAGAGGTATTAATCATAGGGATTTTACCTTTAGAGTTATCTTCCCTCTTGACAATACCTCTTTCATACTTCTCATATTCCACAGATTTTTTCATATTGAACCGTTCATGTAATTTGAGCATTCACTATCAGTAACCCACTTATCTCTCTTGACATCCTTGAGGCCTTTTTCATCATCTTGAGTGACAGAGATCCGATCCTTATTCATACTACTAATCGCAACATCAGACATGAGATCTTCAACAATATCAGTAGCAATAATGTTAGACATAATATTTGTAGACTTAGATTTATCCTATTGAATTACAACAAATACAAGATCATTTTAACGCTTAACATTATCGAATTCAACATCAGTGACTACCTCATTATTAAAAACAAAATAGCTATTATTATCATCTTTAGGCTTTTCATATTTATTCTTATGAAATCTCTCCAGACATCTCGAGGCATAATGCCCTATCTTTTTACACCCAAATTATTTAAAATGCATTTTTTCTTTGTACTTATGAGATCCTTTAGATAGTATGTCTTCCACCAGTGCTTCCAGTTCTTGAAGATCTATTTCTTCTTCCTCAAGTTCTATTATTTCCTTTTCATATTTCGATACTCTTCTTGTAGATCCTTCACCTTGATTTGATATGTGCATGTCTCTTCTTGATATAGTAGATTTAAATTTTGATTCAACTTTGGGTAGAGAATCATTAAAATCACTCATTTCAAAAGCAGATAACTTACCAACTAGTGTATCCCTTCTCACAATAGTAACCGTTATGATTTATTGAACAGAAACAAATTTTCTCTTGTAAGAAGTAGACAAATATCTCAACACCTTTGAAACAATATCTCCTTCATCCAATACACCACCAACACATATGATACTACAAACTAATTTATTTATCTTTAACATGTAAGAATTGATATTCTCATTCTCAGATATTCTTATGGACTCATACCTTTCTTTCAAGCTTTGTAACTTGGCTTTATTGACATATGCATCTCCTTCATGAAGAGTATCTATATTTATCCGTATCTCAAAAGAATTATCTAATTTAATTACATTTTCCTACTTTGCATCTGATAGGGAACTTAGCAACACTTCATTTTCTATGATGTTATACTCAAACTGCTTCTTCTCATCTTGTGTTGTTGTAGATAGATCTGTAAGGGTGTATGATTTCTTTCTGATGGTCCAATGATCTTCTCCAATGCATCTTAGATGAGTGATCATTCGTCCTTTCTACATAGGGTAGTTTGTTCCTTCAAACCTTTCTATATTTAATCTTCCTCAAGCTGTTAGGTTTCCTTCAAGCAACCAAAGATTTGATACCAATTGTTGATATATGGAAATAAACAGCTAAGACAGGGGTGAATTAGTTGTTCTCAAAACTATACTCCTTAAATCCTTAGTTCTTTAAAACTCTTACTTCTTAAACTCTCTTATTTCAAAACTGATTAAATGAAATGTGAAACATGCATGCATACAAAAATCATAATGTCATCCACACAATTAGACACAAGATTTTTATCATGGAAACCCTGTTAGGGGAAAACCCACAGTGGGGATGATTATTCACAATAAGAAAATACTTTGTTAAAAGTATAACCTTATTACAATGTATGGGGAATGCATATGTATCCAAGATGACTTACTAGAGCTCACTACTCAAATGAAAATACTCAGGCTACAACCACGAGGAAGTCTTGTTGCCTTACAATCTGATCACTACAATGATCTATAAGTATTTTTAAACTAGACAACAACATCTACCTTATGACAATGATAGTTCCATTTAACCACAACAAAGATCTCTTATCTAGTTCTCTCTAACTCCTTCAGATGAGAAACTTAGCCTTCAAGAGATCTTCCCAACTTCTTTGCAGGAGATCTCTGGTGTTTGCAAAAAATCTTCCACCGCCACACCTAATGATTTTTTCCCTAATTTATCATCTTCTACCAAGAACTAGGTCACCAACCCTAGTCCACCATCTATTCAAATTATCATGCCAAATATCATGTTTAAATCCATCTCTGATCATCAAATCATATCCACTTCCTAAAACTACCACCTCAAGATTAATAATCTCCCAGATTTCATGGTTCATCACATGTGCACCACGATTTACCAAGTCGACCAAGGACATGAATAATAATAAAAATAATATTATGGAGTGGAAGCTCCATAAATTTGATCCTTCTGATCAATGTGTATCACCAACTCATCAAGAACATACTTCATGAACATCATATAGCATCATTATAAACACCCAAACATTCAAATCCAATACAACCATTGGATTTTCTAGCCCTTTTTCACCAAACCTTAAGAACACTCTAATCAAGTCTCTAAGACAATAAGATTATGCCCAGTAGACCTATGAAGTCCAAACCCTTTGAATTGAATAAAATTGATTATGTATCCAACACACTCCTAGGTTCACTCCATGAAATTATAACTTTATTGTGCAGACAAAACCTCTTTCTGTCTTCCTGTCATAATTGTTTGTCACTTTGTTTGGTAGTCATCTTCTATAACCTAGCTACCTATCCAAATTATCATGAAGCCTTTGGTAACTTTGCATAAACTAAGTAAACATGTTGATCATCCTTCCTCTACGTGAACAAGTTCATCTCTAAAATATCCACCTCCTACTGGACCTTTTAGCATTCTTCTCTACTAGCTAACTTACAATATTTAAGTTAGCAATAATAAAATAACTATTTTGTTCACTTCCTTTAAAAAATCCTTCCGCTATTATGACATCAATGCCAACAAAATCATCTTCAATATTTTCCAATATGCCAACAATACTCACCCTCATAAAACTCACTGGGGTAGCTAGAGTTGTCAGACTGCACCATTTGATTTCTTTCGATTCCCGATGAGATGGAACATCAGGGTGACTTACCCTGATGAAATCCATCATGATATCAAAACATGCAATTTGATCACTTCCAATTCCTGATCAAATTAGACATTGGAAAGACCTCTACCAATGAGAATTTTTGGCGTAACTCACAACATAAGGATATATATTTTCCTCGCTTTTGATCACCAATGAACAACGATATCGACAAGACTTCTACCAAAAAAATTGTCAGAGTGACATAGAACCTACTACCCCAAACTCGATATCTTTATCTCGTTGATCGATCCGTTTGGGATTTCTGAGATACTCTAGGTAAGTCGTGCGTCAAAATATAGTCTGTGATTCTTTTTGAAACACTACATGCCTATTTTTGTGTAGTGTGGGAAATGTTACACCGAAATCTCTGTCCTATAGCATTCCTCATTGACTAGCTTTGTACATTTATTCAACTTGAATCTTGAGATGTCCATATGATCTAAGAATCTGATGCAGACAAATAATGGTCAATAGGACCTAGAGAAGGTTTCTTTTAGATAGATGCATAGTGACTTGGCGTATCTTGGAGGAGCATTCCGAAACCCCTACTCCTGGTGTAGTCAATAGATTTATCTTATAATAGGAGATGTTGATTGGGCTGGTTCATAGTTTTGGAATGATTTTGAGTTTGGTATTCATTGGTTAGAGAATTTTATGCCAATTTTGGTCATTATTTTTAATGCTTTCATTTGGGGAGGTATATGACATCATATTTGGTACAACTTAGCACTTGGCAGTGTTGGCCGTAGAAGGATGAGATATCATTTTTAGGATGAGATGTCATATGTATAATGTTTAAGTATTGTAATAATTAACATAATGGGGGTGCTTCAAAGTTATAGTTAACCTTTATTTTGAAAGAAGTCACCATTAGGAATACATTTAATATTTCTATAGTATATGGATATTATGAATGAAATATTCGATCTTTGTATAAATGACATAGTTCCCTTGTACTTATTCATTTTATTTGTCTATTATTTTAGATATTCATTTATATTATCTTATTTCTAATGTTTAATATTTCATTTAGAAGGGATAGTTTTCTTTAGGAATTTTTGTAGCTTGTGTATTATTAAGTTATTGGAATTATGTTAGATTAAAGGAATATAATTGATAGATTGATGTAACATTCACATTACATTAAGATGTAATTTTTTACATTAATAGCACAACATTTTTATAAATATTTTTCTTCACGTAAATACTATTTCACGTGTTCTTTCTTTTCATCTTATTTATTTCACCTTTTTAAAAACTTGCACACATTAATTGTATCGTTAATCATATGATTCTATATTATTTTATTTTAAATTTGTTACTGAGTGCATAAGTTTTTATCATATTAGTTTACCTTTTTATCAACACAAAATTTATTATGTGTGCATAATTGAATTTCCAGTAAATGATATTCATTATAAGCCTTTAGTGATGGCTTATAATGTTATATATTCATGAGAGGGAAAAATTTTAAGTTCATATGCACTATTCAAAAATCTTGTCATAAATAGTAGGACAATTAATTTCATAAATCCGTTCTACAAGATTATGGACAAGTTATTTTCTCTTAATGTTTTTGAATAATTTTTCTTCTATTGTTGGATTGTAAGAGTTAGGTTTCATTATTAGCATATGCATCAAGTATAAAATAATAGTGATGTAGGACATATATTTAGATAACTTTCACATTTTTTAAAAAGTACACATAAAAATGAGAATATACAATGAACCTTCACTATCAACCTCCTTCAAATTATTACCATTAGCTTCTATATGAATAAATATATTGTTATTTTTTAAAATTTCTTTATAACCTATATTATGATCAATTGATTTGTTTCCATTAAACAAAAGGCCTCTCATTTGCCTCTTCGTTGTTAATTCTTTATTTCAAATATTTTTTAATCTTTTGACTAATTATGAGTTCAAAGTCATTGTGTAAGATATTTCTCTTCCTTCAAACATCTTAATAGTAGATCAATGACATTTCTTTTGTGAATGCATTTTTCATCTTATTAAGAAATATATGTCCATTACAAAATATACTTAATTTTAAATTGATTATTTAAAAAAATTGTGAAATTTAAGCTTAAAATTTTATTTTCAATTATATTATTTTCTCAAATAATTTATATGATGTGAAAAGATAAAACAAATCTCAAATTTTAATCCCTGCTAATAACCGTTATCATCACTAATAATCTATATCTATGTTAGAATCATAAGTATGCATGTTTTTATTGACAATATATTCTCTCTTTTTGAAAAATAACTTAATTAGTAAATTGTTATCTTTTTATCATTTTCTTTCACCTATTAAAATGTAAAACTATATTTTTTTTATTAATGTTAGATATATATCTATGATTAAAAACAAATGAATTCAATAATTGTTTATCTTGATATGCATACTTATCCACACAATAAAGTTTACAGACTGAAAAAAGCAGACAAAAACTCTTTGAATCGTATTTTAGCCTTTTGCAAGCATTATTATTATTATCAGAATCATGCAAAGCTGAGACACAAACACGATTGTACTCTGTAGATAAAGTGACATTACTGATGAGATACCTTGAATTTCGTAGCTTTCCTCGGAGAAAAAAGTTGTTCAACGACCACAGACATGTTCCTTCAAGATTCGTCCTCGCCTGCTTCAAAGCAAAAGCCATGGAGAACAACAAAGATTTTTTCACTGATAATAATTTTTAAGTGACAAATGTTAAATGAGGGAATGGTTTGAAAGAAATGGAGTCATTATGGAATGCACTTTGCAGCTTTATGTCATTTTCTCAAATGAAAAGGAAGGTCTATAGCCGAGTTTTCTCACTCCAAATCAATGTGAACAGCCTCTGAAAATGGTCCCTTCGAACCAAGAAACACTCAAGGGAACTCATTCCCTTGGTCACCTCAGATGCTCTTTATTTGTACTCTAGACTGGTCCCTTCTCAATGGAAGACAAATAATCAAAAAAACATGATTCCATAAAACTTGATTCGTAACAGCTGAGTTGATGGAAAATAAAAAGGATCAAGAGTTTACTAAAATCATTTAAAAACAAAAATACATTGGATGAGATGAAAAGATTTAGGTATTTTTCGACATGGCAACAATCTTGAGTGTAATGGATTGATGTTGGACGTGAAGTCTGATTGTTCATTTTATCTTTACTTCATCTTCTCTTAGAACTTAATGTACATATATGAGAAAAAAATCTTATATATGTAACTGCAACGAATAGTAATAATTAATGTTCTACTTTTATGTAAATGTAGTCAGATTAATGAACCACGTTAAATTCTTATATATATAATTTTGTAGATTCTTAATTTCTCTAATTACTTAAGAATTGATATTAAAACATGTGGGATCTAAGAGAAACAAGTTAAAATTAGCCTTCTAATAAATAACTTTCACGTGGCCCTTCAGAAATGTATAAACTTGCTAGTATCCAAATTTACTTGCAGGAGTGGAGGAAAACTCTCCTTATCCTTCCTTCATTTTCATGGCAAACTTTCTCTCTTTATTCAATTTGTAAACATTTCATCTTGTAAGAGGACTCAAGAGAGGCAGTCGAAGTGGCTATGATGTAATGTAAATTGGTGTATTTCTGAAGTTCAAAGAATCTACGGCTGTCATATTCAATTGAGTGGCTTTTTTGGAAATTTGTGCTCCTTGAATTGGTGCCTATTTTGGTGCTTGCAGAGACCTTAAAATGTGCAGCTTCCTAACGGACTTCACAGGCAGGAAAGAAGAGCATTCAGAATATATTCCAAATCAAAGATAATGTCGTGGTCTGAGAAGTGGAAAAGGCAGAAGTGAAAAAGATTGAGAGGAAGAAAGGACCGAGAAAGATTTGTTCTTTGCCTGAGTTGGCATTTTTGCAGTCTGATTTGTAAACTAGAGCCTTCGATTCCTCGGCATGTATATTCTATAGTTCGGAAAACTGCTTTATATTGCTATAGATTGGGCTTGCGAATAAGGGCAAATTTGTGATAAATTTAGGATTCAGGAGGTTTTCAC
The DNA here is from genome assembly GCA_018584345.1 of Thuja plicata. Lineage (NCBI taxonomy): Eukaryota > Viridiplantae > Streptophyta > Pinopsida > Cupressales > Cupressaceae > Thuja > Thuja plicata. Next base: position 2,345,387 of record MU227356.1, read on the forward strand.
AGCATGTTGGAATAGAAATGCAGGCAAGATGTACATGTCTTCTCTATGCATGCTACAAACTATTTATGGGTTTAATATCATGGAGGAAAGTGTTTACATCCAGTTATTTTGGGTCCGGGATCATGAAAAATAGTGTTTTGATCCATCCTCTTTTATAAATGATGTGGAGGGAAAAGTTATAGTGGGTCTATACATAGATAACAACTGAAAATGATCATAATATTCGAAGCTGAAGATTTTTCATCTAAGTGGGGTAGATTATAATAAAATATACAGAGAAGGAATTAAGAGAAGGGACACAATCATTGGTGGTTATTGTAATGGACCAGTGGGAGCTTCTCAAATCCTATATAGGAAGATGCTGAATTTGGCCCTAATTTTGTAGGGTATGGAGCAAAGTGTGTTACAAGTATGGTTGTTGTTGGACCAAAAGATTGATATGTTAATGCCTCATACGACCACTAGACTTATAGAATCCACAAGTGGCAGTTAGTCCCTTGTCACGAATACCGAGCGGAGCACTAACCATTTTGCCAACAATCTCCCCCTCAGTATTACCTGAGGGGATTCAAACCTGTGACCAAACTCTGATACCCCTTGTTAAAAGTGTGTTTGTTGTTACACCAAAATATCGACATGTTAATGGTCGATACAACCACTAGACTTATAGAATCCACATGAGAGGGTTAGTCCCTTGTCATTGATAACGAGGGGAGCACTGACCATTTTGCCAACAAAGTGCGGTTGTAAATTCTAAATATTTATTATGATGTTGTTTGTATCATTTAAAATAAAAATGATGAGGTTTATGAACATGATTATTTGTTGTATATTGGCAAATCAGATCTGATGCAAATTTGGTATTTGTGTCTTTAAGTCTATAGATTGTCCTTGGAGGATGGATAATTAGGGTGTCTTTTATGAATTTGTAACATGCTTATCATGATACGATGAATAGCATGATATCACTCTTTAGTGGGAGGTTTTGGTAGTGAGAAGTTGGTTGTCACAAGATGCTATCTCTATATGAGTGCAGATTTTGATTCTTGTTTAAATAAGCTTTTTTCTTGTGATATGGTGGACTCTTAAGTCTAGATTAGAGTGTGGGCATGACACAAGTTGTGATGATGGCTTATGCTCTTTGTTGTATGTGGTTTTCCTTGGTAGAGACATTGGATCATGTTGTAATGTTGTATTCCTAGGTTATATAAATGTGCAACAAGTGTTTTGACATTGTTCTTCTTGATGCTCTTGGTATTAAGTACATAGGTCAATTGTTTGAAGAGCTTCATGATGGTGCAGTTTTTTTTTTATGCTTGGCATGGATTGATCATGGAGGTGCCCTTACATGTACTAGCCGACTTGGGTGAGGTTGGATTCCTCTTAAGATTAGAGAATATTTGTTCCAGAATAATATTTCTTTAAATTTCTAGCAAGAAGACCAAGGAGTCTACACATTGCGATGAATGTGAGTTCATAATGGACCTGTCAACACAAAAGTCTGAACCCTTTCCTAGATGGTGGTTAGAGACCTAGGCAACCTCATGAAACATGGAAACAACCTCCAAGTGTAGGACTTTACAAGCGAGGTTGAGTCTCCAGAGAAGGTCAACTTTCTTTACAATCTGGATGCACCTAAAAATACTAATTTTGAGGAAAAGGGAGAAGGAGATGCTAAAAGGGAAATGTAGGATAGGAAACGGTGATGGGCCAAATTGAAATATAGTTACTCTCTCAGCCAATAGTTTCTCTTGACATCAATAAAAACCTCAACATACGCTACTCTTAAGTCTAATCCTATGGAAGAACAAACATGAAGATTATGAAAATACATGTGAGATGAAAGTAGGAACAAAACTCATTCAACAAAAAGTAACGAAATGCACTTAATAGCTATATGTAAGAAGAGGAAAACCAAAAAAAATTATTCATGGAAGGAAAAAGGATTGCAGATGGAAAGAAAAATCCACTTCCAATGCATTAGAGAAGAACCCATAATATCTATAAAATATTTCCTTTTAAAGAGAAGGAATAACTATGGATGAACAGTTGAATTTCAAACACCCTAGGTTGAGTTATAGAAGATACATAAGAAATTTGATCAACAAGCAAATGAAATTTTAGAAGTGACAAGAATAGTGGCCAAAACTGAATGTCTTAGCAACAAGAAGAGACATCGAAAAGTGTAAATGAGTCATGCAGTGATTGGAAACATCACATCAAGATCCCATTAGGAAGTAATCATGTCATTGAGTCAAGAAATTCAATATAGATAGGTTGTAGGGACAGATGAAATATTAATATTGTCTCTCTGAAAGGACCATGTGTTGTTGGCACCAAAGTGACCGCCTCGACTATCGAGGAAGCCCACCCCAAAAATTGAACTCCCTTGCTGAGCATAGAAATCATGCTACAAAAGACCATCAAATATCGGTGAAGCACCAAGAAAGTCTGACCAATGAAAACCACACATCCTCTGGTCCTCGAATATCGTATTGAAGAAAAAAAAGTTTGATCTCCAAATAAAACACACTAGCTAACCGTAACAAAAAAATCTCTGTCGATGATACTATCAAGCCACCCACGAAACCCCATCAAAAATACATACCCCGATGGAATCCATTGAAGTATCACACATCATCAAAAGGCATGATATTTTCCCTTCTAATACCCTGATGAAACAAACATCTGCAGACACTAGCCGACCTACCTTCTGCTCTCTGTGAAGAAAAATTCCACTGACAAGAATTACCCCAATGGAATCCATCGAGGTAGCATATGTAAATAGACTTCTCTTTTTTCTCATCTCCGATGCCCAATGAAATTTGACATTGGAAGGAATTTTGTCAGTTTCCTTTTGTCATGTTGCCAAGGAACTCAGTTGTATCTCATCAACAAGACCCGTTGATAATATGGAAATGAACAACTAAGAGGGGGGGTGAATTAGTTGTTCCCAAAGCTATATTCCTTAAACCCTTAGTTCTGTAAAAAACCCTTACTTCTTGAAGTCTCTTATTTATGATTTTAATGAATGAAATGTGAAACATGCATGCATCCACAAATGAAAATATCATCCACACAATTAGACACAAAATTTTTATCATGGAAACCATGTTAAGGGAAAAACAATGGTGAGGTTGAATACCCACAATAAGAAAATACCTTTTTAGAAGTATAACCTTAATACAATGTATGGGGAATGCACATGCATTCAGGCTCACTGTCTAGAGCTCACTGCTCAAATGAAAAGCACTGGGCTACAACCTTGAGGAAGGCTCACTGCCTTACAATCTGATAACTACAATGATCTTCAAGTGTTTTTAAACTAGATAACAACATCTACCTTATGCCAAAGTCACTTACATTGAAGCACACCTAAGATCTCTTATCTATTTCTCTCCAACTCCTTCAAAAAAGCAACTTAGAATTCAAGAGATCTTCCCAACTTCTATGCAAGCAATCTGTGGCATTCACAACCAATCTTCCACTTCTGCACCTAATGTTTTTTCCCCTAATTCATCATCTTATACCAGGAACTAGGTCACCAATCCTAATTCACCATCTCTTAAAATTATCATGAAAAATCACATGCTCAAATCCATATCTGACTGTCAAATAATAGCCACTTCCTACAACCACTACCTCAAGATCATAAATCTCCCACATTTAACAGTTTAGGACTTGCACAACATGATTTACAAAGTAAGTCAGCGAAGAACATGAATAATAATAAAAATATTATTATTGACCGAAAGCTCCACTAATATGATTCTTATGATCCATGTGTATCACCAAATAATTAACCACATACTTCTAAAACATCCTATAGCATCATTATAAACACCCAAACATTCAAATCCACCACAACCATTGGATTTTCGATTCCTTTTTCACCGAACCTAAATAACACTATCACCAAATCTCTAAGATAATAAAGTTGTGTCGTACAAACCTCTGAAGTAAAAAACCTTTGAGTTGAAGACACCTCTGTATGTCACCAACACACTCCTAGGTTTACTCCATGAAATTATAAATTTATTGTGAACACCGAACCTCTCTCGGTCTTCAGGTCGACACAGTCTATCACCCTGTGTGCCAGTCATCTTCTGTAACCTGGTCACCTATACAAATCAACATGAAGCCTTTTGTAAATTTGGGTAAACTAAGTAAACATCTTGATCATACTTCCTCAATGTGCATGACATCATATCTATAATGTTTTCCTCCTATCGTACCTTTTAGTATTTTGCTCCATTGACTAACTTGCGAAAGTTAAGTTAGCGATAAGAAAATAAACCTTATGGTCACTTCCTTTAATCAATCCTTCTATTATGTTGACATTAATGCCAACATGTTCATCTTTCATCTTTGTCGATATACCAACAATATCCCCCTTTGGCATTGATGTTAACATGTGATGTGAAAAATAAGTAATACAATCATAAACTAAGAATCCTACTCCTTGAAATATAATCAACAATACTATCAAAAATATCAATAATTATCTTCCAGAGTCCCTCTAATACTCCCCTACTTTGTTTCTAGTCCCCCTAGGAACATTTTCTCCTCTAGTCCATTCTAATTGCATACTCTTCTCTCCATTAGTTTTTTCTCCCTTAGATACACACTACACATCTTGGCTAATTGTTTTCTTATGTGCAAGTATACATAAAATTGCATCTCTCATTTGATCTGCTTCCTTCTTATCTTCTCCTTTGTTACTTTATTGTCTTCATCTATTCTTCCCTTTTTCACTTGCTCTTCATACCTAATATTTTTTGCCATCTTTTTCTCTTCCCTTTTGACATCAATGAAAAAGTTGTATCAATTGTTGTTACAAAACTTTCTTTGCCATATCAATGTCTTCTCCATTTTCCTTCTTCTTCTACTACTTCATCAACCTCATTTATCTATCTTTGAGAAATTCATACACTGATCAAACAATTAACTTACTGATTCTTGCACTTTCTTGTAGCTCCCTTCAAATACTCAACTTCGGATCAAATAACCTTTACTTACCATGCTTACTACTCCCCTGAGTAGTAGCCTCCATACATCAATCTAGCTTTAATGATATCTTCATGAAGCTCTTTTGGAATGATGCATCCTTCTGCATCTCAAATGTTTTTTGGAGGAGCAAGTCCTCTTGACTTGCCTTTGGGATTCAGAGAAGTAGATCCTTTTTCTATAGTAGCTTTGTTCTTTTTTCTTCTTGTCCTCTTCTTGTGCTTCTATTCCTTGCCCTCTTCCACTTTTCCTTTCCATTTCACATTTCTCTTATCATGTTTGTCTTTCTTGTTCTCTTTTCTCTTTCTTCTTTGACCATCCTTCCACATGTTCTTGTTTTCTCCCTTAGTGTCACCTTTTTTCACCTTCTTTCCTTTACAGGTCTCAATAGTAAGTTTAGATAAGTTGCATCTGATTTGTAGAACGATATTTTGTCCATCCTTTTCTATCTTCTTTATATTCCATTGACTAGCAATGTGACCAAATTTATTGCATGCAAAGAATTTACCCTTTTTACCTTTTAAGAGCGATAGGCTTCTTTATCATACTACTGCACATGCTTGGATCATGAACATCAATTGTGCAATCAAAACATAGATATACTTTTCTGTAATCCTCCTCTTTTTTTCCATCTTTAAAGGACTTACATATTTACTTTGTAGGCTTATTTTCAGACTTCTTCTTGCTCTTATTCTTCTTCTTCTTCTTCCTTGAGTTAGACTTTCTTTGACTAGTCTTAGAGAACACTCCCTTTTCTAGTATAGTGTCACTTTTTTTATTTATATTCTCTGAAGTAGATGTGCTTCAATCTTGGCTAAACAGATATTGAGCTTCTCCTTATACTCATTTGCAACTCTAATCTCTTCTTCCATGGCTCTAACCCATTGATCATTTGTATAGGCCTTTCATACTTCTCTTTCCTCAATCTTAGAAATCAAGAAAATATGATCTTCCATAATTATCCTCTTGTTCTCTTGATTATTTGACTTGGAATTTCCTCCAACTGATTCCAAAATTCCATGTTTCACAGATTGTGTGTCATCAACCTTTTTATGATCATGAATCTTACAATGACTTGTAGACTGTTCTTCCTTCATTTCTTTATCCTTGTCAACTTTTATTCCTTCTTGAGATCTTGGTCTTACTAACATATTATGAATTTGATTGACAACAAGAGTTTTCATTCCAATACTTTGTTTATTTAAGCTACTTTTGCAAGAACCAAAATAACTTTTTCCACACCGAACAAACAAGTAATTATCATCTGAAAGGTCCAAATTAGCATAACTTGACATTCTTGCCTTCACTTGTGACTCTTGTGATTCTCCTTTTCTTTTGTATGTATCATCTTCTTTGTCAATCTTCACCAAGGTACTTCTTGTCAGATTCTAATTTTTTGAAGTAGTCCATGATTGATCTTGAAATCTTGTTCATCCTTGCATGATTTGATCTTGAAATCTTGTTCATCCTTGCATGATTTGATCTTCCCTTCTTTAGTGTATGTAATCGAGCATCTTACTCTTTCATTATTCAGATGGAAGAAATTCTTCTTGCTCTTAGATCCTGACTCAATGTCTACTCCACAATCATTCACAATTGTGTACTTGTTATCCTTGAAGTATAATCCATATCCCTTGTTCATTAACTCTCCAACACTAAGAATATTGTGCTTAAATTCTTCCAGATATAGCACATCATTAGTTTTATTCTTACCATCCAAGGAGATGGTATCTTTACCTTTGACACTTCCACCCGTGATGTCACCCCATCTGACAATTCCTCCATCATATTCTTCATATTTTACACTTTCTTACATCACCAATCATATGATGTGAACATCCTCTATATATCAACCAATTAATATTTCTAACCAATTGGGTGATTAGGAATTTATCTTCTTTGGTAGTATAACTTATACAGTTTTAAGGGGTATTGATCTCTTCAACATTACTACATGCAGAAATATTACTATCAGAAGTATCACTAGCATTTATCTTCTCAATAGCACAATGAACATCACTCATAATATTTTCAATAGCAGGTTTAATATAGGTATTAATTATACGGATTTTACCTTCAGAGTTATCTTCCCACTTGACAGTACCTCTTTCATACTTCTCATATTCCACAAATTTGTTCATATTGAACTAGTCATGTAATGTGAGCATTCACTATTAGTAACCCACTTATCTCTCTTGACATCCTTGATGCCTTTTCCATCATCTTGAGTGATAGATATTCCATCCTTAATCATACTACTAATCACAACATCAGACATGAGATCTTCAACAACATCAGTAGCAGTAATGTTAGACATAGTATTTGTAGACTTAGATGTATCCTATTGAATTGCAACAAATAAAAGCTCATCTTAACACTTAACATTATCAGATTCAACATCAGTGACTCCCTCATTATTAACAACATAATAGCACTTATTCTCATCTTTAGGATTTTCAAATTTATGGTTATGAAATCTCTCCAGACATCTAGAGGCATAATGCCCTATCTTCTTACATCAAAAGAATTTAAAATGCATTTTTCCTTTGTACTTACCAGATCCTTTAGATAGTTTGTTTTCCACCAGTGTTTCCAATTATTGAAGCTCTTTATCTTCTTCCTCAAGTTCTCTTATTTCCTTTTCATATTTTTATACTCTTATTTTAGATCATTCACCTTGATCTAATATGTGCATGTCTCTTCTTAATAGAGTAGCTTTAAAATGTGATTCAACTTTGGGTAGAGAATCACCAAACTCACTCATTTCAAAAGAAGATAACTTACCAACTAGTGTATCCCTTGTCACAATAGTAATTGTTATGATTTCTTCAATAGAAAAAACTTTTCTCTTGTAAGAAGGAGGCAAAGATCTCAACACCTTTGAAACAATAACTCCTTCATCCAATACACCACCAATGCATATGATACTACAAACTAATTTATTTATCTTTAACATGTAAGAATCGATATTCTCATCCTCAGACATTCTTATGGATTCATACCTTCCTTTCAAGCTTTGTAACTTGGCTTTCGTGACACATGCATCTCCTTCATGAAGAGTCTCTATCTTTATCCATATCTCAATAGAAGTATCTAATTCCATTACATTTTCCTACTCTGTATCTGATAGGGCACTTAGCAGGACTTCATTTTCTATGATGTTATACTCAAACTGCTTCTTCTTATCTTGTGTTGTTGTAGATAGATCTGAAAGGGTTTATGATTTATTTCTAATGGTCCAATGCTCTTCTCCAATGCATCTTAGATGAGTGATCATTCATCCTTTCCACATAGGGTAGTTTGTTCCTTTAAACCTAGGACGACCATTCTTGTAAGTTGCCATATTCAATCTTCCTCAAGATGTTAGGTTTCCTTAAAGGGACCAAATCTTTGATACCAATTGTTGATAATATCTAAATGAACAACTAAGAGAGGGGGGTGGGGGTGAATTAGTTGTTCCTAAAATTGTACTCCTTAAATCCTTTGTTCTTAAAAACCCTTACTTCTTGAACTCTCATATTTCAAAACTGATTAAATGAAATGTGAAACATGCATGCATACACAAATCATAATATCATCCACACAATTAGACACAATATTTTTATTGTGGAAACCCTGTTAGGGGAAATCCCACAGTGGGGATGATTACCCACAATAAGAAAATACTTTGTTAAAAGTATAACCTTATTACAATGTATGGGCAATGCATATGTGTTCAAGATGACTTACTAAAGCTCACTACTCAAATTAAAATAATCAGGCTACAACCTCGAGGAAGGCTTGTTATCTTAAAATCTAATCACTACAATGATCTATAAGTATTTTTAAACTAGATAACATCATCTACCTTATGACAATGATAGTTCCATTGAAGCACAACAAAGATCTCTTATCTAGTTCTCTCTAACTCCTTAAGATGAGCAACTTAGCCTTCAAGAGATATTCCCAACTTCTTTGCAAGTGATCTCTGGAATTCACAAACAATCTTCCACCATCACACCTCACATGATTTTTTCCCTAATCCATCATCATATATCAAGAACTAGGTCACCAACCGTAGTCCACCATCTATTCAAATTATCATGCCAAATGTCATGTTCAAATCCATCTCTTATCGTTAAATCATATCCACTTCCTAAAGCTACCACCTCAAGATTAATAATCTCCCATATTTCATGGTTTAGCACATACACAACAAGATTTACCATGTCGGCCAAGAACAAGAATACTAATCGAAATAGTATTATTGACCAAAAGCTCCACAAATTTGATCCTTCTGATCCATGTGTATTGCCAACTCATCAAGAACATACTTCATGAACATTATATAGCATCATTATAAACACTCAAACATTCAAATCCAATACAACCATTGGATTTTCCATCCCTTTTTCACCGAACCTTAAGAACACTCTGATCAAGTCTCTAAGACAATAAGATTATTCCCTATAGACCTATGAAGTACAGACCCTTTGAATTGAATACAATTGATTATGTATCCAACACACTCCTAGGTTCACTCCATGAAATTATAACTTTATTGTGTAGACAAAACCTCTTTCTGTCTTCCTGTCAACATTCTTTGTCACTTTGTCTACTAGTCATCTTCTATAACCTAGTTACCTATCTAAATCATCATGAAACCTTTTGTAACTTTGCGTAAACTAAGTAAACATATTAATCATCCTTCCTCTACGCGAACAAGTTCATCTCTAAAATATCCACATCCTACTGCACCTTTTAGCATTCTTCTCTACTAGCTAACTTGCAAAATTTAAGTTAGCAATAAGAAAATAACTATTATGTTCACTTCCTTTAAGCAAACCTTCCGCTATTATGACATCAATGCACCAAAAATAATCTTCCATATTTTCCAATATGAAAGCAATACTTACCCTGATAAAAATCATTGGGGTAGCTAGAGTTTTTGGACTGCACCATTTGATCTCTTTCAATCGACGATGAGATGGAACATCAGGGTGACTCACCTCGATGAAATCCATCAGGATATCAAAACATGCAATTTGATAACTTCTAATTCCTTATCAAATTAGACATTGGATATATATTTTCCTCGCTTCTGATCACCGATGAAGAATGATATCAACAAGACTTCTACCAAAAAAACTGTTAGAGTGACATAGAACCTACTACCCCGAACTCGATATCTTTAGCACGTTGATCGATCTATTTGGGATTTCTGAGAGACTCTATATAAGTCACGTTGAAATATAGTCTTTGATTCTTTTTGAAATACTACATGCCTATTTTGGTGTAGTATGGGAAATTTTACTCCGAAATCTCTGTCCTATAGTATTCCTCATTGATTAGCTTTGTACATTTGTTCAACTGGAATCTTGAGATGGCCATATGATCTGAGAATCTGATGCAGAAAAATAATTGTCAACAGGACCTAGAGGACATTTCTCTTAGAGACAGTCATAGTGACTTGGCGTATCATGGAGGAGCATTCCCAAACCCCTACTCTTGGTCTACTCAGTAGATTTATCTTCTAATAGGAGAAGTGATCGGGTCTGTTCATAGTTATGGAATGATTTTGAGTTTGATATTTGTTGGTTAGAGAATTTTATGCCAATTTTGGTCATTATTTTTAATGCTTTCATTTGGGGAGGTATAGGATATCATATTTGGTACAACTTAGCACTTGGCAGTGCTGGTAGAAGGACGAGATATCATTTTCATGATGAGATTTCATATGTATAATGTTTAAGTATTGTATTAATTACCTTAATGAGGGTGCTTCAAAGTTATAGTTAACCTTTATTTTGAAAGATGTCACCATTAGGAATACATTTAGTATTTCTATAGTATATGTTTATTATGAATGAAACATTGGATCTTTGTATAAATGACATAGTTCCCTTGTATTTATTCATTGTATTTGTCTATTATTTTAAAAATTTATTTATATTATGTTATTTCTAATGTTTAATATTTCATTTAGAAGGGATAGTTTTCTTTAGGTTATTTTGTAGCTTGTGTATTATTAAGTTATTGGAATTATGTTAGATTAAAGGAATATAATTGATATATTGATGTAACATTCACATTAGATTAAGATGTAATTTTTAACATTTATAGTACAACATTTTTATAAATATTTTTCTTTACATAAATACTATTTCATGTGTTTCTTCTTTTCATCTTATTTATTTCACCTTTTTAAAAACTTGCACACATTAATTGTATGGTTAATCACATGATTCTACATTATTTTATTTTAAATTTGCTACTAAGTGCATAAGTTTTTATCATAGTAGTTTACCTTTTTATCAAGACAAAATTTATTATGTGTGCATGATTGAATTTCCATTAAATGATATTTATTATAAGCCTTTAGTGATGGTTTGTAATGTTTTTGATTGCTAGTAAAAATAGGTTTTATGGGGACCCGAAACCCCCTTACAAAAAAACCATAATGATAGGCAGCTAAAAATAGACTAAACAGAAATAGGACTAAGAACCAGCCTGCAGACCTAGACACAGACAGAAAGCCAAAGAGAAAAGTCAGAAACCAGCTTGACTCTCCGGCAACCAGAAACCAAAAGAAGGAGCTCCAAAAAATAGGGGAACACCAGAGCTAGGGAAACTACAGGAGAGTGCCCTTCGCTTCCTTCTTTGCTTCAACAACCTTTTTGATGGCCACATTGAAATCTGATAGCTCTGAGATCCTGTCTAGAATATTCTTCTTCCTGGCTGATCGCGTATGCTTTCTCGGTCCCTCAGCATCAATATCATCTTTGTCTTCATCAATCTTCAGAGTAGGGGAATCCATTTCAGATTTTATGGAGTTAAAACACTCCATAGTCGTACCCATGAAGACATTATTGTCCTTCATGTGTTTTCTCACAATATTCTCCAAGGTATCTAGATGCTCATGCAGGGAATGCAGATTTCTCCCATCCTCTATTTTCTGATTGCCAACATCCCCAACTAACCTAGAGTTAATAAGATCGACACAAGCAAACAGAGCTCTGTAGTTTAGGTGAAGATTTTTTATTTCCTTAAATACCCATTTTATCATTCGAAATGAGTACAAGGACATAGCTTTGGTAGTTTGAAGAACCCCAAATGGGGGCTCAATTTTATCATCCATGTCCTCTTGGAGAAGTTGGACATTCCACTCATGCATATCCACCAGCGTAGAAAAAGGGATGTTCTTAGAGGAGGTAGGGATAGCTTCCTTATCAATATTGTCTTGACCTGGAGTTTCTGCCTCTAAGGGATAGCTTCCTTATCAATAGCTTGTAATGTTATATATTCATGAGAGGGAAAATTTTAAAGTTCAAATGCACTATTCAAAAATCTTGTCATAAATAGTAGGACAATTAATTTCATAAATTTGTTTTACAAGATTATGGATAAGTTATTTTCTCTTAATGTTTTAAATAATTTTTCTTCTATTGTTGGATTGTAAAAGATAGGTTTCATTATGAGCATATGCATCAAGTATAAAATAATAGTGATGTAGGACATAGATTTAGATAACTTGTCACATTTTTTAAAAAGTACACATAAAAATGAGAATATACAATGAACCTTCACTATCAACCTCTTTCAAATTATTACCATTAGCTTCTATATGAATAAATACATTCTTATTTTTTTAAATTGCTTTATTACCTATACTATGATCAATTGATTTGTTTCCATTAAACAAAAAGCCTCTCATTGTCTCTTCATTGTTAATTCTTTATTTCAAATATTTTTTAATCTTTTGACTAATTATAAGTTCAAACTCATTGTGTAAGATATTTCTCTTCCTACAAACATCTTAATAGTAGATCAATGACATTTCTTTTATGAATCCATTTTTCATCTTGTTAAGAAATATATGTCCATAACAAAATATACTCAATTTTAAGTTGACTATCAAAAAACTTTTGATATTTAAGCTTAAAATTTTATTTTCAATTATATTATTTTCTCAATAATTTATATGATGTTAGAATCATGAGTATGCATGTTTTTATTGACAATATATTCTCTCTTTTTTAGAAATAACTCAATTAGTAATATGTTATTTTTATCATTTTATTTCACCTATTAAAATGTAAAACTATATTAATTTTTTTCTAAATGTTAGATATATATCTATGATTAAAAACAAATGAATTCAATAATTGTTTATCTTGATATGCATACTTATCCGCACAATAAAGTTTATAGACTTAAGAAACCAAACAAAAACTCTTTGAATCGTATTTTAGCCTTCTGCAAGCATTATTATTATCAGAATCATGCAAACCTGAGGCACAAGCATGATTGTAATCTGAAGATGAAGTGACATTACTGGTGAAATACCTTGAATTTTGTAGCTTTCTTTGGAGAAAAAAGTTGTTCAACAACCATCGATAAATTGTTGGTACACAGACATGTTCCTTCAAGATTCGTCCTCCTACTTCAAAGCAAAAGCCATGGAGAACAACATAGATTTTTTCACTAATAATCATTTGTAAGTGACAAGTGTTAAATGAGGGAATCGTTTGAAAGAAATGGAGTCATTATGGAATGAACTTTGCAGCTTTATGTCATTTTCTCAAAAAAAAGGGAAGATCTATAGCAGATTGTTCTCACTCCAAATCAATGTGAATAGCCTCTGAATATGGTCCCCTCGAACCACCATACACTCAAGGTAACTCATTCCCTTGGTCACCTCAGATGCTCTTCATTTGTACTCTAGACTGGTCCCTTCTGAATGGAAGACAAATAATCAAGAAAACTTGATTCCTAACAGCTGAGTTGATGAAAAACAAGAAGGATCAAGAGTTTACTAAAATCATTCAAAAACAAAAATACATTGGATGAGAAGACAAGATTTAGGTATTTTTGGACATGACAACAATCTTGAGTGTAATGGATTGATGTTGGACATGAAGTCTGATTGTTCATTTTATCTTTCCTTCATCTTTTGTTAGAAATTAATGTACATATATGAGAAAAACATCTTATATATGTAGCTGCAATGAATAATAATAATTAATTCTATACTTTTATGTAGATGTAGTCAGATTAATGAACCATGTTAAATTCTTATATAAAAGGAAAGGAAAGGTTATTTTATAGTCTACTATACCAATCATATGTTTTTGGGTCTACATATGATGACAGTAATATGGAACTACCCTATACTCCTTGCGGAAGGCATCCATTATGCTCCTTGTAGAGAAATTTAACAATTGATATTGAAACATGTGAGATCTACGAAAAACAGGTTAAATTTAGTCTTCTAATAAATAACTTTCACTTGGCCTTGCAAAAATCTATAAACTTGCTAATATCCAAATTTACTTACTATATGCATTTGCAGGAGTGGATGATTAGGGAGGAAAAGTCTCTTAATCCTTCCTTCATTTTCATGGCAAACTTTCTCTCTTTAATCAATTTTTATACTTTTCATCTTTTAAGAGTACTCAAGAGAGGCAGTCGAAGTGGGTATGATGTAATGTAAATTGGTGTATTTCTGAAGTTCAAAGAATCTATGGCTATCATATTCAATTGAGTGGCTCTTTTGGAAATTTGTGCTCCTTGAATTGGTTGGGTGTTGCTTATCTTGGTGCTTGCAAAGGCCTTAAAATGTGCAGCTTCCTAACGGACACCAAAGGCAGGACAAATTTTTTAAAAAGAATAGCATCCAGAATATAATCCAAATCAAAGGTAATGTTGAGAACCTATCGTGGTCTGAGAAATGGAAAAGGAAGAAGTGAAAAAGATTAAGAGCAAGATTTGTTCTTTTCCTGAGTTGGTTTTTTTGCAGTGTGATTTGTAAAGTAGAGCCTTTGATTGGGCTTGTGAATAAGGGGAAATTTTTGATAAATTTAGGATTTAGGAGGTTTACGCAGCATGTTGGAATAGAAATGCAGACAAGATGTACATGTCTTCTCTATGCATACTACAAACTATTAATGGGTTTAATATCATGGAGGAAAGTGTTTACATCTGGGTTTTTTTGGGTCTGGGATCATGAAAAAGAGTGTTTAGATCTAGGGTGCCAGCAAAAAGTTGAGTCCACTTCTTAGGCAAAAAGCGGAAGTGTTTTTCCTATTTTTCAAATGTGCAGTCAATTGATGTCAAAATTTGAGGCACTTAGAGATTGAATCTCAGAAAAATCCACTAATAAAAAATGTAGTGTTCGGAGTCTAGTTTTCAAATATGTAATTTTTTTTAATACCCACATGGTAAAAAATATATTTTAGTAGGCATGTTTAAAAACCCCTTTTCAAAATATCTATTTCAGGACCATACCACACACGTGTACGACCACCCTATTTTGAAGTAAATAAATGAATTTTTGTAAATCCTTCTGGGGAAAGGTAACTAACACATCAAAGATTGGTCAGAATATTTCTGATTTTTGTTTTATTGAATTTTTATTTATTTATTTTTAATTGAGTATAAAGTACATTTTCAAAACCTCTGGTGTATGACCACCATAATCTAATGAAAATTTTACTTTTTTTGGATTATTTTTTGTTAATCTTGAAGTAAATTCTATGTAGATTGGTCACATATAATTCATTTTTTCAAAAACCTAAAATCAAAAAAGTTATTAAAATTTTAGTTAACCTTACTATTTCAACTTTAGGTATCAATTTGGCATAATAATTATTGGAAAAATACTAAAATTTGTCATATGTACAATATGAACTGAAATGGATTTTCGTTTCGTCTAAAATTTCATTCGGGTTGACCTCCGAAAAATCATGACAAGGTGCAAATTTTATTTTTAAATGCCTTAGTCATTTTTTTGCAAGGCCAAGCACAAGTTTGGTGGGACCAAGCCTGTCTCAAACGAAAAATCAAGGTGGAGGTACAGTCCCCACTCCTAGTTTTTAGAAACGGGCACCCGTTATTTAAAATTTAAAAAATGGGTGCCCGTTTTGTTTTGGACCGTTGAAACCGAAACAGGCACCCGTTTCATTTAAATAACGGGTGTCCATTTCTGAAAGATCCATTGGAGACAAAAAAAAATAGTTATGTGGGCCTGCTCTCAATGATTGATGTTTATTCAATCATTTGTATGACATATCCATGTTGCAAAAAGAATATTTTGAAAGAACATTCTCTTTTCTTGTCTTGTTTTGGATCTGACAAGAAGGGATTCATTTGAATTCAAATTTTGGTGCAAACA
>MU227356.1:2372310-2383814 GCA_018584345.1 Thuja plicata
TTATTATGTCTTATTATTCGGTATTAGGTAATTTTATGTCTTATTAATAATGTTAGGTCAGGTAACAGGTCTTAAGGGTCCTATTTCATCTTATTAGGTCTTAAGGGTGGAAGTTATTACATCTTATTAGGTGGACTATTACGTGTTAATTGGTACTAATTGATCTTAATAAGTCCTATTAGGTCTTAAGGGTCCTATTAGGTCTTATTAACATGCATATTAGGTCTTAATAAGTCTTATAGGTCCTATTAGGTATTATTGGTCCTATTAGGTCCTAATCTAGGTTGTATAGGTTCTATTAGATCTTAAACTAGTCCTATTATGTTTTATTGGGTCTTAAGGGTCCTATTAGTTCCTACTCGGTCTTAATTAGTCTTAATTGGTCAAGTAATAGGTCCTAATTGACCTCTTATTAGTCACATGTTAGGTCTTAATTCTAGTTCTATTAGGTCTTAAGGGTCATATTAGGTCTTATTAGTACCTGTATTAGATCTTATTAGGTCATGTGTGTGTGTGTGTGTGTGTGTGTGTGTGAGAGAGAGAGAGAGAGAGAGAGAGAGAGAGAGATTATTATTTATTTTCTGGACCTTGGGTTTGTAATTTTGTTTTCAATTATATTTCTAGGTATACATTTTTGCTTTCTACCCAGGGTTTCTTATTTCAGTTGTGTTTAGGTTTAGGTTTAGGTTTTCTACCTAAGGTTTTAAGTTTTGAAAGTCTTTTATTTTTCGTAACTAATTTACAAAGTAAAATAAAAATAAACATAATGTAATTTACTGTAATCCTATTAAAAGAACAAACTTCAAACATTAAACATAATATATGTATTGAACATTAACTATTAAACTAGTTCTAAGAGAGAGAGAGAGAGAGAGAGAGAGAGAGAGAGTTTATTATTTATTTTGTAGACCTAGGGTTTACAATTTTTTTGTTTGAAGTTATGTCTAGCTTTACATTTGTGTTTTCAACCTAGGGTTTACAATCTTGTTTTAGTTGTGTTTAGGTTTTATTTTTCTACCTAGGGTTTCTTGTTTCAATTGTCGTTAGGTTTAGGTTTTAATTTTCTACCTAGGGTTTCTTGTTTCAGTTGTTGTTAGGTTTAGGTTTTAGTTTTCTACCTAGGATTAAATAAGTTTTCTATTTAGATTTCTAAAATAATTTACAAATTAAAATTTAAAACTAAATATAACAATTTATTTTAATCCTATTTAAAAAAAACTTTAAACATTAAACAGTAAACAATAAACATAATGTACATTTTTTAACATTAAACTAATTAAAAACAACAAAAAAAAATATTTTTAATAAAAAAAATAATAAAAAACAATAATATGTACATGTAGTCAAAAAAATGGCAGCAGGGGGTCAGTGGTAGCTCTAAAAAATGGGCACCCGTCCAGAGCAAAACGTAATCACATTTTGCAAATTGTGGATATGATTTGCAAAATGATTTAAAATAAATTTTAAATAGTTTTACAAAACGAGCACCCATTTTTTAAAAAATGGGTGCCCGTTTTGGCACGAGCACCCGAACCAAAACGGCTGCCCATTTTTGAAACGGGCACCCGTTTTATATTTACGGCTCAGGCACCCAAACCATAACGGGCACCCGTTTCTTAAAACATGGGTGCCCATTTCTATTTGCCATTTTTTTTGGCCGCGGACTTCCGCAGAATTGGCACTCAACTTTGTGTTTGCACCCTCCACCTTCTTTTATAAATTATGTGGAGGGAAAAGTTATAGTGAGCTCTATACAAAGATAACCACTAAAAATGATCATAATATTCGAAGCTGACAATGTTTCGTCCAAGTGGGGCAGATTGTAATAAAATATACAGAGAAGGAATTAAGGGAAGATGCCCAATTGTTGGTGGTTATTGTAATGGACCAGTGGGAGCTTCTCAAATCCTATATAGGGAGATGTTGGATTTAGCCCTAATTTTGTAGGATATGAAGCAAAGTGTGTTACAAGTGTGGTTGCCGGTGCACTAAAAGATCGACATATTAATACTCGATACAACCACTAGACTTATAGAATCCAAAGGAGGTGGTTAGTCCCTTGTCACGAATCCTGAGGGGAGCGCTAACCATTTTGCCAACAATTTCCCCCTCAGCATTACCTGAGAAGATTCAAACTTGTGACCAAGCTTTGATACCACTTGTTACAAGTGTAATTGTCCTTGCACTATTAATAGGTATATCGTCATTGCACCAAAAGATCAACCTGTTAATGCTCAATACAACCACTAGACTTATAGAATCCATAGGAGGCAATTAGTCCCTTGTCATGAATCTTGAGGGGAGCGCTGACCATTTTGTCAACAATCTCCTCCTCAGTATTAGCCAAGGGGATTCAAATATGTGACCAAGCTCTGATACCACTTTTTACAAGTGTGGTTTCCATTGCACCAAAAGGTTGACCCATTAATGTCCAATACAGCCACTAGACCTATAGAATCCACATGAGCCAGTTAGTCCCTTGTCACGAATCTTGAGGGGAGCGCTGACCATTTCGCCAACAATCTCCCGCTTAGCATTACCTGAGGTGATTTAAACCTGTGACAAAGCTGTGATAGCACATGTTACAAGTGTAATTTTCATTGCACCAAAAATATCAACCTATTAATTCTCGATACAACCACAAGACTTATAGAATCCCCAAGAGGTGGTTAGCCCCTTGTCATGAATCCCGAGGGGAGTGCTAACCATTTTGAAAACAATCTCCCCCTCAACATTAGCTGAGTGTTTGAATCTGTGACCAAGCTCTGATACCACTTGTTACAAGTGTGGTTGTTGTAGCACCAAAATATTGACCTATTAATGCCCTATTCAACCACTAGACTTATAGAATCTACAGGAGGTAGTTATTCCCTTGTCACAAATCCTGATGGTAGTGTTGACCATTTTGCCAACAAAGTGTAGTTGTAAGTTATAAAAAAATATTATGATGTTGTTTGAATCATTTTTATAAAAAAAAATTATGAGGTCTATGAACATGATTATTTATTGTATATTGACAAATCACATCTAATGCAAATTTAGTATTTGTGTTTTTAAGTCTATAGATTGTCCTTCAAGGATGGATAATTAGGGTGTCTTTTCTGAATTTGTAGCATGTTTATCATGATACAATGAATAGCTTTATATCACTCCTCAGTGGGATATTTTGGTAGTGAGAACTTGGTTGTCACAGTATGCTTACCTTTATATGATTAGAGGCTTTGATTCTTGTTTAAAAAATATTTTTTCCTGTGCTATGGTGGACTCTTAACTCTAGATTAGAGTGTGGGCATGACACAAGTTTTCATGATGGATTATGCTCTTTTTTGCATATGGTTTTCCTTGGTAGAGATGTTGGATCATATTGTCATGTTGTATTCCTAGGTTATACAAATGTGCAATAGGTGTTTTGACATTGGTCTTCTTGATGCTCTTTGTATTAGGTACATAGGTCATTTGTTTGAAGAGCTTCATGATGGTACAATTTTGTTTCTGAAGCTTGCCATGGATTGATCATGGAGGTGCTCTTACATGTACTAGGAAACTTGGGTGAGGTTGGAATCCTCTTCATATTATAGAACATTTGTTCTAGGATAATTTGTCTTTAAATATTTTAGCAAGAAGACCAAGCAGTCTACACATTGCAATAAATGTAAATTCATAATGGACATGTTAACACCAAAGTTCGCACCCTTGCCTAGGTGGTGACTAGCGACCTAGGTGACCTCATGAAACATGGAAAATACCTCCATGTGTGGGATTTGACAAGCGAGGTTGAGTCTCTAGAGAAGGTCAACTTTCTTTACAATTTGGATGCACCTAAAAATACTACTTTTGAGGAAAAGTGACAAGGAGATGTTGAAAGGGAAATGCAGGTTGGAAAATGGTGATGCACCAGATTGAAATACAATTACTCTTTCTTCCAATAGTTTCTCTTAACATCAATAAAAACCTCAACATACAATATTCTTAAGTCTAATCCTATTGAAGAACAAACATGAAGATTACAAAAGTACAACATGTGACCTGAAAATAGGTAAAGAACTCATTCAACACAAGGAAAGGACAATGCACTTAATAGTTCTATGTAAGAAGAGGAAAAACAAAAAAAAAAATATTCATGGAAGGCAAAAGGATTACAGTTGCAAAGAAAAAGCCACTTCCAATGCATTAGAGAAGAACCCATAATAAGTACAAAAGATTGCCTTTTAAAGAGAGGGCATAACTATGGATGAACACTTGAAGTTCAAACCTACTTTGGGTTGAGTTATAGAAAAGACCAGAAGAAATCTGATCAGCAAGCAATCAAATTTTAGAAGTGACAAAAAGAGTGACAAGAAATGATTTCCCTAGAAACAAGAAGAGACATTTGCAATAACTATGGCCTCCTATAGTATTTGTGCCATGTCCTCTTATGACATGTAGATATTTCTTTAAATCCATATAAAAGTGTCAATAAGTGATGCATTGGTTGGGAAGATTAGATCGAGATTGCATCAAGAAGTAATGGTGTCATATAGTGGATAAGATAAATACAGACAGGTCACATGGACAGATAAAATGTTAATGTTGCCTCTCTGAAAATTACTTGTGTTTTTGGCACCAAAGGGACCACCTTGACTATCAGGGAAGACCCCCCCCCCCCAACACTCAAACTCCCTTGCTAAGCATAGAAATCCTACTACAAAAAACCATCAAATATTAGTGAAGCACCAATAAAGTCCCACCGATGGAAACCACACATCCTCTGGTCCTCAAAATCCTCATCGGAGCAACAATGAGGTAGTTCCCCAAATGAAACACACTAACTAACCATATCAAAAAAATATTTGTCGATGACACTATCTAGATGCCCATGATACCACATCAGAAGGATACACCCCGATGGAATCCTTTTGGGTATCACACATCATGGAAAGGCAGTATTTTTCCCCTTTTGATTCCTTGATGAAACTGACATTGAAAGGACACTATCCGACCTACCTTCCACTTTCTCTAAAGAAAAACTCCATCAAAAATACTTATCCCAATGGAATCCATCAGGGTATCACATGTAATTAGACCACTCTTTTTGGTCATCTCCGATGCCTAATGAAATCTGACATTGGAAAGACTTTTTTCAATGTTCTTTCATCATGTTGCCACGCAACTCCATTGTATCTCATCAACAAGAAATGTTGATAATATGGCAGTGAAAATCTAAGAGGAGGGGGGGGGGGTGAATTAGTTTTTCCCAAAGCTATACTCCTTAAACCCTATGTTCTTAAAAAAAACCTTACTTCTTGAACTCTCTTATTTTTTATTTGATTGAATGAAATTTTAACATGCATGTATACACAAACCAGAATATCATCCAGACAATTAGACATAATATTTTTATCATGGAAAACCTTATAGGGGAAAAACCATGGTGGGGCTGATTACCCACAATAACTAAATACCTTGTTAGAAGTATAACCTTAATACAATGTATGGGTAATGCACATGCATTTAGGCTAACTGGCTAGAGGTCAATGCTCAAATTAAAAGCCTTAGGATACGACCCTAAGGAAGGGTCACTACCTTACAATCTGACCACTACAATGATCTACAATTGTTTTTAAACTGGATAACAACATCTACCTTATGCCAAAGTCACTTCCATTCAAGCACAACGGAGATCTCTGATCTAGTTCTCACTGACTCCTTCAGACAAGAAACTTATCCTTCAAGAGATATTCCCAACTTATCTGCAAGAAATCTCTAGCATTCACAACCAATATTCCACTTCTGTAACTAATGATTTTTGCCCCAATTCATCATCTTATACCAAGAACTAGGTCACCAGCCCTCATTCACCATCTCTTCAAATTATCATGCCAAATCACATGCTTAAATCCATCTCTGACTATCAAATCATAGCTACTTCCTACAATCACCACCTCGAGATCATAAATCTCATAAATTTAATGGTTTAGGACTTGCGCTACACGATTTACCAAGTAAGTCAACCAAGAACATGAATAATAATAAAAATATTATTATTGAATGAAAGCTCCACCAATATGATTCTTCTGATCCATGTGTATCATCAACTCATCAAGAACATACTTCCAAAACATCCTATAGCATCATTATAAACATTCAAACATTCAAATCCACCACAACTATTGGATTTGCTAGCCCTTTTCACTGAGCCTGATAAACACTGTCACCAAGTCTCTGAGATAATAAGGCTATTCCTGGTAGACATCTGAATTAGAAACCCTTTGAGTTGAAGAGACCTTAGTATGTCTCCAACACACTCTTAGTTTTAAAACATGAAATTATAACTTTATTTTTCACACTGACCCTCTTTCTGTCTTCTTGTCGACATAGTCTATCACCCTGTCTATCTGTCATCTTCACTAACCTAGTTACCTATCCAAATCATCATGAAACCTTTTGTAAATGTGGGTGAACTGAGTAAACATCTTGATCATCCTTCCTCTATGTCCATGATTTCATATCTATAATATTTTCCTCATATCATACCTTTTAGCATTATGCTCCATTGGCTAAATTGAAACAATAAAGTTAGCAATAAGAAAATAACTCTTATGATCACTTCCTTTAATCAATCCTTCTGCTATGTTGACATTAATGCCAACACAATCATCTTCCAACTTTGTCAATATGCCAACAATATCCCCCTTTGACATTTATGTCAACATGTGATGTGAAACATAAGTAATACAATCATAAACCAACAATCTCGCTCCTTAAAATATAATCAACAATACTACAAGTAATATCCATAATTATCTTTCAGAGTCTCTCTAATACTTCTCTACTTTGGTTCTTCTCGCCCTAAGAACATGCTCTCCTCTGCTCCATTCTTGTTACACACTCTTCTCTCCATCAATTTCTCTCCCTTAGATACACACAACATATCTTGGCTAACTGCTTTCTTATGTGCAAGTATACATAAATGTGCATCTATTATGTAATCTCCTTCCTTCTTATCTTCACCTCTGTTACTTTATTATCTTCATATATTCTCTTTTTTCACTTTCTCTTCATTCCTGATAGTTTTTCTTATCTATTTCTCTCCCATTTTGACATCAATGACAAAGGTGTATCAATTTTTCTTATAAAAATTTCTTTGTCATATAAATGTCTTCTCCCTTATCCTTTTCTTCTTCTACTACCTCATCAACCTCATCTATCTACATCTCAGACATCCATACACTGATCAAACACTTAACTTCATATCTATCTATGTCTTGTAGCTCCCTACAAATACTCAACTTCATATCAAATAAACTTTTCTTACCATGCTTACTAGTCCTCCTAAGTAGTATCCTGCATACATCAATCTAGCTTTAATGATATCTTTATTTATCTCTTTTGGACTGATCCATCCTTCTGCATCTCTATTTTTTTGGAGTCCAACAAGTCCTCTTGACTTTCGTTTAAGAGTCAGAGAAGTAGATCCCTTTTCTGTAGTAGCTTTTATCCTCTTTCTTCTTTTCCTCCTCTTGTGTTTCTAGTCCTTTTCTTCTTCCACTTTTCCTTTCCCTTTCATATTTCTCTGATCACATTTGTCTTTCTTTTTCTCTTTTCTCTTTCTTCTCTAACCATCCTTCTGCATGTTCTTGTTTTCTCTCTTCGTGTTGTGTTTGTTCACCTTCTTTCCTTTACAATTATCAATAGTAAGTTCAGATAAGTTTCATCTAATTTGTAGAACAGTATTTTTTCTAGATCCTTTTCTTTCTTCTTTGTAGTGCATTGACTAGCAATGTGACAAAATTTCTTGCATGCAAAGCACCTACCCTTTTTCCTTTTAAGAATGTTAGTTCTATTTCTCATACTATTGCACATGCTTGGATCATGATCATCCCTTGTGAAATGAAAACATAGATATCCTTTTCTACAATCCTCTTCTTTGTGTTCATCTTTAAAGGACTTACCTATGAACTTTTTAAGCTTGTTTTCTAACTTCTTCTTGCTCTTATTCTTCATTTTCTTCCCTGGGTTAGACTTACTTAGCCTAGTCTTAGAGCACTCTCCCTTTTCTAGTCTAGTGTCACTTTTTTTATTGATCTTCTCTGAATTAGAAGGGCTTCAATCTTGGCTGAACAAATATTGAGCTTCTCCTTATACTCATTTGCAAATCTAAGCTCTTCTTCCATGGCTCTAACTCACTGATCATCTATGCAGGCCTTTCATACTTCTCTTTCCTCAATATTAAAAATCAAGAAAATTTAATCTTTCGTAATTCTCCTCTTGTTCTCTTGATGCTCCGACTTGAAATTTCCTTCAACTGATTCTAGAATACCATGTTTCACAGATTGTGTGTCATCAACCTTTTTCTAATCATGAATCTAACCATGACTTATAGATTCTTCTTCCTTCATTTCTTTATCCTTGTCAGCTTTTTTTCCTTCTTGAGATCTTGGTCTTACTGACATGTTCTGAATTTGATTCACAACAAGAGTTTGCATTATAATACTTTTTTTTAATATTTAAGCTACTCTTGCAAGAACCAAACTGACTTCTTTCCACACTAGATAGACAAGTAATTTTCATCTGAAAGATCCAAATTAGCACACATTGACATTCTTGCCTTCACTTTTGACTCTTGTGATGCTCCTTCTCTTTTTTATGTATCATCTTCTCCATCAGCCTTCACCAAGACACTTTTTGTTAGATTATGATTTTGTTGATGTAGTCCTTGATTGATGTTGACATCTTGTTCATCCTTGCATAATTTTATCTTCCCTTCTTCATTTTGTGTAATCAAGTATCTTTCTCTTTCATTATTCAGATGGAAGACATTTTTGTTTCTCTTAGACCCTGACTAAACTTCTACTCCACAATCATTGACAATTTTGTACTTTCTATCCTTGAATTATAATCCATATCTCTTGTCCATTAATAATCCAACACTAAGAAGATTGTGCTTTAATCCTTCCACATATATCACATCATCAGTTGTATTCTTACCATCCAAGGACATGGTACCTTTACCTTTGACCCTTCATCTAGTGGTATCACACCATTTGACAATTCCTCCATCATATTCTTTATATTTTACAAACTTTCTTATATCACCAGTCATATGATGTTAACATACTCTATCTATCACCCAATTCATTTTTCTATCAAATTGGGTGCTTAGGAATTTCTCTTCTTTGGAAGCATATATTATAGGGTTTTTAGGGGTAATCTCTTCTTGACATTACTAGCAGAAGTATCACTAGTAATTATCTTCTCAATACCACAATGAACATCAATCATAATATTTTTCGGCAACAAGTTTAATAGAGGTATTAATCATAGGGATTTTACATTCAGACTTGTCTTCCCTCTTGACAACACCTCTTTCATACTTATCATATTCCATTAATTTGTTCATATCAATAGTCATATAATGTGTGTATCCACTATCAGTAATCCACTTATCTTTCTCAACATCCTTTATGCCTTTTTCATCATCTTGAGTGACTGAGATTCCATCCTTAATAAAACTACTAATAACAACATCAAACATGAGATCTTCAACAACATTAGTAGCATTAATGTTAGAGATAATATTTATAGACTAAGATTCATCCTATTGAATTGAAACAAACATAATTTCATCTTTACTCTTAACATTATTAGATTCAACATCAATGACTCCCTCATCATCAACAACATAATAGAACTTATTCTCATGTTTAGGCTTTTCACACTTATTCTTAGGAAATCTCTTCGAACATCTAGAGGCATAATGTCCCATCTTCTTACACCAAAAGCATTAAAAATGCATTTTCCTTTGTACTTAATAGATCCTTTAGATATTCTCCTTTCCACCAATGCTTCTAATTCTTGAAGCTCTCTTTCTTCTTTCTCAAGTTCTATTATTTCCTTTTCATTTTTTGATACTCTTCTTGTAGATACTTCACCTTGATATGATATGTGCATGTCTCTTCCTAATATAGTAGCTTTGAAATATAATTCAACTTTGGGTAGAGAATAACCAAACTCACTCATTTGAAAAGGAGATAACTTCCCAACCAGTCTATCCATTATCACAACAGTAAAAGTTCTAATTTCTTCAACAACGACAACAAATTTTCTATTTTAAGTAGGAGACAAAGATCTCAACACCTTTGAAACAATATCTCCTTCATCGAATACACCACCAACACATATGATAATACAGACTAATTCATTTATCTTTAGCATGTAAGAATTGATATTCTCATCCTCAGACATTCTCATGGATTGATACCTTCCTTGCAATCTTTGTAACTTGGCTTTCTTGACACATGCATCTCTTTCATGAAGAGTCTCTATTTTTATCCATATCTCAATAGAAATATATAATTCCACTAAATTTGTATACTCTGTATCTGATAGGACACTTAGCAGGGCTTCCTTTGTTATGATGTTATACTCAAGCTACTTCTTCTCATCTGGTGTTGTTGTAGATAGATCTGTAGGAGTGAAGGATTTCTTTTTGATGGTCCAATGCTCTTCTCTAATGCATTTAGATCAGTGATCATTCATTATTTCCATATGGGGTAGTATTGAGACTTTAGGAAATAGTTTTTACTTGGTTATGTGGGGTTAATTTAAAGATTTTCAACGAAAAATACACTTAAGAGATAGATTCCCAGTCGGTATTCTTGAAAACTATAAAGATGATAGATGTTTTCTACTAGATACAGATACCTGTATGTTTCAAGCAGTGCAACCTATGACATTTTGGGTACCAACTATGGGTTATGAAGTTGATGATGATTTAGTCACTATTAATCCTAATGTTCTTTTGTCAAAACCAATTAGTACTTCAACACCTAGGTTTGTAACCTATGAAGAGTCATAATTGAAAATTTATAGTCAACTAAGAGCACTAGTAATCCAAAGAAAGATTAGGAAACAAGTTGACACTCTAGCCAAAATGAGTGGTATAACACCTGAAATGATGATGAAACTTAGAAAGCAAATTGAGAATGAGGAGGCAGGCACATATGTTGGTGCGAAAGGGTAATACCACAATAGTGGGTTACACCTTTTGGGAGGAAGGAATTCACCACGAAAAGTGTGGCCCACTAAAAAATTCATCCTACTTTCAACCGCAGAACCCATAAAAAATTTTGATCGAAAGTAAGTTACTTCCGATCGAAAGTACCTAAAATGGCTACTTTCGATCGAAAGTAGGTAAGTACTTTCGATCAAAAGTAGGTAAGTACTTTCGATCGAAAGTACTTACTTACTTTTGATCAAAAGTAAGTAGGTTTTTTTTTCGGCAAAATTTAAAACCCGCCAAAACAGTCATTTTCACTATTTTGGCTGGGTTGAAAGCGACTGACAGAGTGGGGCTTCCGTTTTTTCGAACGTCTCTATTCAGGTTTTTCACATTTTTAATTTGTATTTTTTATTGTTTTATAATATATATTGTTTGTATATATGCATATATGTGTATATATATATATGTATATGTATATGTATATATATACATATATGCGTATATGTATGTGTATATATATGCA